>JAJGOT010000231.1:442500-465000 GCA_022457155.1 Cladopsammia gracilis
AGTGTCATGAGCACGACTATCTGTAGGCGCGCTATTTGGCTGTGGTTGCGATATCGCGGCCGTCGATGTCACTGTCGTTGACGTTGCGGTCGTTGTTGCTGTGCGATTTCCCACGTTTCTGATAAAATCTGCCGTCTCCACCAGACGTTGAGCGCACTCGCGCAACACATTTGGATCCATAATCTGGGAAAAGTTAAGCTTACTAACGAAACAAAACGAAGAGAACACAGCACAACACGAAGAAATGTCGCGTGGCAAATTGTGTGACAATTTAGGCTTGCAGTGCATCGTGGGAAACATTGAATCACGTGACTTCCACAAACCACGTGGTCTGTTCATTGAAACGCCTGGTTGATTTTTCGCAGAAAATTTGAGCGTGGTCATTTTTCACAGAAAATTTGAGCCTGGTTGATTTTTCGCAGAAAATTTGTCGACGAAGACTTTTTTCGAAAGTAATTCCGTACGCGTTGCAAAGAGGGATTTATTTCAAAAATGTGTACAAGGAGTTTAGATATTTACAACAAAAATTTGCGTGCAAAGCGACTATCGTGAGGTGGTTCGCAAATAGCAGAAACAAACATTTTACAAGTAATTTTAAATGTAGTAATACTCTATTCACCTCTTCAAACACGCAAAAAGATGTAACTTTTCGAAGGAAATGCCAAGATAAACTTAATTCGCAATTAAGCATGCAACAAGAGCTGCAATTAGAAAGTAATTGTAAACAAAAAGACTCGTTTCGAAATTCAATCTGAAAAACGTTTGTATATTTAATTTTGACCCTAATAACGCGCCATATTTGAAAGCCTCAGTCATTGCAATAATTAGCTCGCTTATCGAAGCGCCAGTGCCTCCCTCTGCCTGGTTTGATGTCGTTTCGGTTTTGACAGCGTGGCCACCGATGGCTCCCTTCTCGTCGAGTTCTTTCGACTTCGTTTCAAAACCACCGGTCGTTTCGGCTTTTACAGCATGTCCGCCAGTTGCTCCTTCTTCCCCGTTCGACGTGTGACTCATGGTTTCCCTGACCGCTGCCACCAATTTGTAATAAATGAGCGAGAAGAAGTGTTTGCAACTCGAGGCTGTTTATTTTACAAAACCGCCGCTACAAGAAGCACAGACATCCCGGCGCGAAAACATGGTCACGTGATATCACGTGATGCTAATACTACAACATGGTGGAAGACGAGATTCTAGCAAAAATATATCTCGGACGAAGGCAGTTTGCGAATTGCAATGACATGGACTTACATGAATACGTAATCTTTGACTAAATTTTTTTTATTGTCATTTGAATCTATTGCAATATTTTTCAATTGTTATTTTATATATTGTTTTTAAAACGGATCAACCTCTTCAACGGCCTTTTATGACCCTTTTTAATTATCGTTTAGCTTCGCTTCTGAATATTTAACAGAATGTAAACAGTACTCCTCCGATCTGTACTCTAGTGCAGTGAAGCGTACTAGTTTAGAATTTTATAATGTATGCTACTAAAATCAGAACGGCTAGCTACCGTAGCTAGTCAAAAAAGTCTCATTTCCCTTGGTTTGAGAGTAACTTTACTACGTTTTCATCCGGTAAGTACCAATAGTTTTAGTCCCTACACGAGACTGAAGATAGCCTGTTCCAGGCGTTGTTGGATATTCTGGAGCGAAGAGTTTGGTGTTGACCGACATTGCTCGCTCGTTAGGCCACAAACTGGATAAAAGTGAACAGAAATCTGATGTTAGCAAACCGACACAAGGTCGCCGATAGGACATACTCCCTTAGCGAAGCGTGCGCCGACGGCTGATAGCGATGCGAAATCGCGACGTCCTCTCGCTCTTTCGACGCTCTTGCAAGCTCTGGTGAGGACCAAAATTCGCTTGGAGTGGCCCTTATTAACGACGCAATGGCGAAAAAAAAAAGTGGGGCGACGAGGGAACAAGGTTATTCAAGCAATCTTTCTGTTCTTCGCGAAGAGATGCGATATTCGGGAAGTCTTTGAGTACGTTGTTTACAACGATTTCGATCTCAGCGTGACTCGATGATAGCTGTCTTTCCTCCGCCATATCTCCTTACTCATCAGCGCTCGAGTGTCAACAGAAAGTGTCATAATTGATCAATCAGGGGGTATACTGGAATCCGGTATACCAGAACAACCTTTTGTTAAGTTTGTTTACAGGCGTTCCCTCGCTTCCTCTACCCAATCTCCCTGTTTTTTTTTTTTTTCGCTCGCTTTTCTTCGCGCCTTCCCCAGCTATTCGCGCTTTCCCCACTATCTGAACGTCTGGAACAGGCTAGACTGAAGACTGACAAAAGCGACTGCTGAAGCCCTGTTATAGCGGAGCACTCCCCGGTCGAAGGCCCGGCTGCGCAGCCCCATACTCTTGGAACCCATGCCCGTCATTTTTCATGGTCGTGGCCAGCGGAATGTTTCGAGGGCGGCGTCTGTCACATGTGTAAGCGTCGCGCAAGGCTAGCTCGCGGGCGCGTATGACGTCGCAAAACTTGCGCGAATGACGCCACACTCGGGGCTACACAGTGGTCAATCTCGTTCCCAGAGGCCGCGTTCCATTTGGTCAGCACCAAGGTTGCGGACCTCTGGGATAATCCATATCAAGTTCCGGTTTAAAAACAGTTGTGATTGGCTACTATATTTTACCGGAAGTGCATTGAAACAGGATGTTTGCGAATATGAATAAAGCGAATTGCACGCGTCAAAAACATGAAAATGTCTTCGCAAAGTGTTGCAAATGATGGAAACAAGCCTTTATAACTTTAACACTGAAAGAGCTGCAAAATCATGCCGTTGTTGCGGCATAAGAAGTTAGTTCTTTCTGCGTTCTCCTGGACGGTAAAAAAATCATCTGAAGATCGACCAATGCATACCTCTGCATAATTTGTGTAAAAAAAAAGTGCTGCATATCAAGAAGAAAATTATGGAACTGAAAGTGATGTGTCAGTCATCTCACGAAACGTTCAACTTCTTTGTGTAAAACTAAAAGAGGCTTTCAAGAAACAAATCCGAATCGGTCGATCTTGCCCCTCGCAAAGAAGATGATGGTATATGTCGCCACCAAAAGGACGAGAAAGCTGCTTCATTTTCAAGTTCAGACGAATTGCACCGACTGCTGATTTGGTACATGCAAAATTCACCGCTTTCATTGCCTCTGCTTCGACGGCTGTGACTGTCACAAAGCAGCCAACAACAAGCCCGCCTCGGATGTTACCAAAATTATTAGAGCACTGAAAAAGATGAGGGAGCTGACATGGTCGCTACCTTTATAATTAATTCGTATTGAGATTTTTCGCAAAACAAATTTTCAATCTGGAATTGAGAAGATAGAAGTGAATTCGTCTGAACTTGAAAATGAAGCAGCTTTCTCGCCCTTTTGGTGGCGACATATACAATCGTCTTCTTCTTTGTGAGGGGCAAGATCGACATATTCGGATTTGTTTCTTGAAAGCCTCTTTTAGTTTTACATGAAGAAGTTGAATGTTTCTTGAGATGATTCATGACTGACACATCACTTTCAGTTCCATAATTTTCTTCTTGATATGCAGCACTTTTTTTACACAAATTGTGCAGAGGTATGCATTGGTCGATCTTCAGATGATTAGCTATGATTTTTTACCGTCCAGGAGAACGCAGAAAGAACTACCTTCTTATGCCGCAACAACGGCATGACTTTGCAGCTCTTTCATTGTTAAAGTTATAAAGACTTGTTTCCATCATTTTCAACACTTTACGAAAAACATTTTCATGTTTTTGACGCGAGCAACTCGCTTTATTTATATTCGCAAACATCCTGTTTCAATGACACTTCCGGTAAAATATAGTAGCCAATCACAACTGTTTTTAAACCGGAACTTGATATGGATTATCCCAGAGGTCCGCAACCTTGGTGCTGATCAAAAGGAACGCGGCCTCTGGGAACGAGATTGGGATTGTCCCAGAGTCCGTGAACGTTCGGTCTCCGCTGACCTGAAACGTGCGGGCTCTGGGGACGAGATTGCACAGTCGTCAGCTCGGTAAACACTTTAAAAGTTGGATCTTTCGCAGTGTTTTTAATAGTGGAGCAGTAAAGTCGTTATTTCCCTGCATTTTTTCGCGGTTTGCTACTCAAGACAGGGATACTAAATAAGGGATACTCAGAAGCCGCTTTAGGGACTGTGCGATAATTATCGGGGAGGGGGGGTTGGAAAACCAGAGGGGGTGCATGAAGTAAAATCAAAGCAAGGATGGGGGGGGGGGGGGGCTCAAAGTAAAAAAAGTCACTCAAGAGGAGGGGGGGCTTAACATTTTATTTCAAGTGTTTATAGTTCTCACTGAAAGACATGATGATCTGTTCTGTGGCTGAACTGCAATTTCAATCTGTTGCAATACGATTATCTATTCTTCTCCATTTCTATAATATAGATACGAATATTGTGATAAAGCGTTTCTGGCTTTTTAAATTTGAATAGCCCAATTTCGATATATCTAAATTCAACTTGAAACAAGACATCACTGCGAGGCTTAGGGGAATGATAGTAAGGATTTATATGGTTTATTCCCCTAAGCCTCGTAGTGTTGTCTTTTGTTTCAAGTTGAATTTTAATACATCGAAATTGTGCTATTGTCAACAACATTTGAACAGTAGAATATAGTTATATACCAGTGGAAATATTTTGTCCTGGTGAAAATATTTTGCTCCAGTTCAAATATTTTGCACTGGTTCAAAATAAATTTGAACCAGTGCAGACAAAATTGCACCAAAATCATAATTCCACTACAACATTGATAATCGTATTGCAACAGATTGAAGATGTACCTCAACCAGCATGGTCTTAAGGTGGTCAGACATAAGGGGTCATGTAGCAGGGACATGTCGCAGTGACGTCATGTAGCAGCGACAAAAAATTGTGCAGTACACATTGAGGGACATGTAGCAGGGAGTGTAGTGGAGACATGTACATGTAACAGGGAAAAAATCATAGCACTTGCACACCACATGAAAATGTCGCGGGGACATGTCTCATCATAATTGTGCAACACCAATTTTGGGGACATTTTGTCTCCACGACGTGTCCCATAAAGTTCAACAAGTTGAACACCGTGAGACATGTCGCGGGGACAAAATGTCCCCAAGATTGGTGTTGCACAATTATGATGGTATAAGTTCACACGAGGGGACGTGTCGCTGCAACATGTCCCTGAGACATGTCCCCGCGACATTTTCATACGGTGTGCAAGCGCTGATTTTTTCCCTGCTACATGTCCCTCAGTGTGTACTACACAAACTTTTGTCGATGCTACATGTCCCTGCTACACGAACCCTCGTGTCTGACCACCTTTAAGATAAGTGGAGGTAAAGTGGCACTGATTGCACGAGTTCTCCAGTACGCTCGTGGTGATCATTCTTGCGTCCCACGAGTAACCCAAGAGCACGTTAACGAGGAAATGAGTTCCAGTGCAAGCAACTCGGATTTGCAATGAAGTGATTCAGAAGTGGAATCGGATGGCTTTGTTGAACACTGCTTCGAGGTCATGTTTGTTCCAGATATGGATGTCCAACAAGTATAAGCATGTAGTATTGCTGCATATCCACATCTGGAACAAACATTACCTCGTAGCAATAACAGGTGGGTGTATATTAAGAAAATGCTGGGTATTTGTATATAAAAGGTGTGTGAAGGGGGGGGGGGGGGGTCATACAAAATGTCTGACTGATCGGGGGGGGGGGGCAATAAGTAAATTCAGTTCTTCAGAAGGGGGGTATTACCTAATATTTTCCTACTTGAAGCCCATTTTACGACCACCCCCTCCTGATAATTATTGCACAGTCCCTTAGTGGAAAAAGAAGAGCTTTAAGGGATAAAATCTTGCTTCGAGGACCTTCATACGTTTATATTAATGCGGGAGATGTTTGATTTTATTACGGATTTCAGAACCAACGCGGAGATTTAAAGAATTTTCAAGCAAGCGAGGGACTTAAAGGTAAAACAAATTACATTTTTCGATGGGAATTTATCTTGATATCAATCTGTGATTGACTTTTTATTTGTGTTCTCGTTAGTTTTGGAGAATTGTTTGTTTATACAAACGTGTAGCTTAATTCGGTTGTATTAATTTCCTGAATTTCATCGAAGACACGGCGGCCTCGATGCGTTATAAATGTACGCGTTTTGCTTTTAAACATAAACTAATGGAGATTTCAATAAAATTTTTCGAAAGAAGATTGTGTTGTCCACTTTTATGTGTTTGTTCATTCATTACATAGATTGAAAAGCGATTTTATACTTATAGATTTTATACTCGCGTCGCCTTATGCAAATATGTTTGTGTATTTTTGCATTTTTGATTTCCAAATCAGTTTCTCGGGCATTTTTTGACAAGCAACTGTATTTTATTCGGAAAATAGTCGTAATAGTTATTCTAGACAGAGAAAAAGTTGTTTTTGTGAACTTTTGTACGGTCTAAATGTACTGTGCAGACGGTCGGGTAATAACCTTACTGTTTTTGAGAATTGCTAAAATTGAAAAATAGCCCGGTCGTCAATCTTAATTCTTGTGCTTCCGACCTTTCACCTTAGTTAACTTTCACCTTAGTTTATAAGCTTGTTCAAAGTGGTACGCTGTTAGGCTCAGCCTATCTCTATATATTACTGATTCCAGCCTCGTTCTGCTTGACCGCAATGAAGACTTAATTAGTATTTTTATAGACCTATTACCTATATTTTACTAACATTCAGTAAATTTTCATTTCTTTGCTGTTTTTCTTGGGAATTATTAATGATTTATTTAATTGGACAAGACGAGGACAGAGATACGTAAAGGCTGAAGCGTTGTTTGTTATAAATGGTATCTTTTTGTAATTACTGGTTTTAGTGCACGTGATGCTTGTTATTTAATGCTCACCTTATTATAAATGGGGTTGACTACGCGACTCCTGTTGTGTGACCATTGTATTGTTTTAAGCCTTTACAGTTTGGCTTTCACAAGCATGTCTTTAAACACTAGTACCACTCATCGCTAAAAAGTATTTAAAAAGCATAAAGCTTTCCCAGTAAGACTTAAGAGAGAAATGCGCCTTTAGATCACAGTTATGAATTTGTTCTCTTCGATGATATTGATCTTTTGATCTCGGCGGATTTTCTGCTGACAGCCCGTTAGAATTATATTACTTTATGCCGTTGTTTGGTGCTAGCTCTATTGGCATACATTGCGGATTCTTTGGCTCACTTCTGTTGCAAGATAAATACTAATCGGCTAAAGTTTGTTGTCGCTTTGAAAGTGCAAGGATCGTTAAATTTCTCGGGCCGTGATTTATTGTCTAAAGTCTGCGGTGTGCAAGACTTGCGAGAAAGTGTTTCCCATCACGGATATAGGTACAATTCCACTGCAATGGAATAATGAATTCTTGAAATAATTTTTAGCTCCTTAGTTCTAATTTCCCTGTAAGACTTAAGAGAGAAATGCATCTTTACTGTAGCCGGATCACAGTATAAATGAATTTCTTCTCTTCGATGATATTGATCATTTTTACTGAGACATGACCCCGTCCTGAGGCGACAAATTCATAAACTGTGATCTAAAGGCGCATTTCTCTCTTAAAGGGATTTTGCTGTGTAATGCAATACAATGGTCACACAACAGGAGTCGCGTAGTCAACCCCATTTATAATAACCACTTCGAATAATTCTGGAATGTCCGTTTGGACGAAGGAAGTCTTCAACTTTCCCCAGAAGGAATCGGATAAATCCATAATGTGCCTAATGTAGCAGATGGAAGCAGATCTGTTGCAAGGTGATACTCAGGAGACTCGTCATGCCCCAACCTCGTTCCCAGGGTCTTCTCGGTTTTCAATATGGCGGCGCTTCGAGAGAAGACCCTGGCACACAGCAGATCACGTGATCAAAATCTGCACTATTTGTGAAGATGTATTCAAAATGGCGGCCAAGAAAAAGAGTGAGAAGATCTGGGTACGAGATTGCAAACCAAGAGGAAAACAAACAAAATGGCGGCCAAGGACGGCCAAGGAGGGATTTCTGTGGAACCAAGTGGAACCATTTATCGACCTGTAAAGTTTTTCTTTGCCTTGCTGTTTCAAAAATGATGATACACAGGCAATGAAGGTAAAAATTCGAAACGCAGCAGATTACGAAACATGTTTTTTTTTTTCAAGGAAGCACGATTTTTCAAAGGAAAGGAGTAAATTTACCGTCTCAGCTATAAAGGGACTTTTAGTTTCTTATATTATAGTATTTTCGGCCTCTTTTCCCACGATCACGCCCGCAAGCAACAAAATAGCATGAAGTTTTTGTGGTGATATTTTTTCGATTTAACCGTCGATGCTTTCGCCGTTGCTCTTGCGCGGGTATCACCGTTTTGTTGGCATTTTAAAGTAATTTACCGTCTTCCTCTCAATAAAACACTTTTACTTGATCTTTTACTCAGAGATGGTTTGCTGATCCAGTTAAAACACTGACAACAGCAAAATATGTTAAATCAAGTGCTTTTTATTTACTCATTTCCGGGAATATCTCCCACCAAGTTAACATTTTCAAAAAAAAGAAAAGACAAGTGAAGACAAGTCAAAGTATTTTTCCCATATTTGTTAGAGGTGTTTGTCACAATTGTTTCTGAGGAAAACATGTACAATTTATGTTGGAAATGACAGCAGTGTGATTAGTGTATTTTATTACCAAATAAATCAAATAAACCTGTAAAATTGAAGATTAAAGTACATTTACTCCATTTCCAAATGTAGCTACATCCGCCCTAAATGGTGACCAGGGGATGTGACAGTATTCTGAAACCAGCAAATAAACAAGTCATGGGCCAAAGCTACTCGTCCCCCAATTTAAAAATTATCATTTAACGGCCAAAATCTTTAATTCCCAATCTGCCGACTTTATACACACTTCCCTGTCAATCTCTACCTGGATATTGCACATGAAGTATACATATTGGTTCATGTCAACTAACTGTGACTGGCATGGAAAATCCCCTCTGGCAAATTATAACCTTAGGGATTTGATGAGGAAACCCTTCTAAAGTTAAAATAATATATAGCTTTGGTCAACTTCAGAAGCTGGACTGGGCTTCCTAAATCTAGCCATTGTTTACAGGTAGAAAGGTTTGGTCACTTGATTGCCGGATTGTTTTAAATCAAAGCTTCCCTGTCTGATGTGGCAGGGATGCTTGTAAGCCCTTACAACCCCTAAGGCCATGTCAGTGGGAATCTTATGCTCCTGACACATTAAACAAAGCCAGACTGGACTGCAAGAGAAAGGCCTGACCAGAAAGCACCCTGTTCTCCATGGTTGTGTTAAAAACCAAAATGTTAATAAAACATCACAAAGAAGCTTAATGTGTCATACTTATAACAAGGATGGCTCCCAAATAAAAAAGAAATCTGGACCTATTCCTTCTCTGTTGGACAAGTGACAGAATTTCCTGATCAGACAGAAAAATCCACTAGACCTGAGCCATGATTGTCAAAATTCATCAACATCTCCCTCCTTCATAGCGGCTTTTTTTCAGTAAAAAACTGAAATGTAGAAAATATAAAATGAAAAGGGGGCACATGGGGAACATTTCTTGTGCACTTCACTTTTTCCTCTCCTCAGCCTCAGCTCAAAGACTAGCTTCTTACTGTGGCATGAAAGAATGTTTCACAGCTGATTATATCCTAGAATGTTTTTTTATTGTATCAACCCAATGGCTTGCAATGATTACCATTCTGAAATCCTGATATATTATAGTTCAAAGCCATATTAATCATATCATTTACTCATTCAAACAAGGAATAAAATTAATTTCATGCTTGACATTCTACTCCACTGTTTTCTGGCAAACAGACCGGCTCTTAAACCTTAAGCTGACTAGAGGCAAAAACATGTTAACTAGAATTCTGCTGACATGTGTTTCTCAAAAGTGCAGAAAACTTTGGAGCCCGAAAAGCTGTTATGTGCAGAATGTTTGTTAAGAAAAATTGAATTTTTAATGATTTTGACAGCTAAGCAAAAAAAAAAACCACCCTAAGATCATTGGTCCAAACAAGTTAGGATGTACCCTGCATGGGTGCCTCTCATCTATCTCATAAACTATATGATATTACATGCCTCTGTTGACTCATATTTTTGCCACAAGGAAGAGCCCCAGGGCAAAAGGCCTGCTGTAAGAGAACTTCTGGTATTTAGAGTGCCTGGGATGATTTGCCAGCAATAAACTACATTGCCATTTCATAGAAGCAAAATCTTAAAAACAGTTCTTGGGCCTGAAATGTGGTTGGGAATTTTGAGGGTAAGATTTCCATATAATCCCACAAATTATAAATAACTTCTATAAACTATGAATGAGTTCTGAAGACTGAAACAAAAGCCAGAACAAAAGATTGCCTAAATAAAAACAATAGTACATACATTCATGTGCAAAATTGGGCCATTCCATTTAATATCCGCACCCCCCCCCCCCATTGAGGTATAAGGAAATCTTGGGGGGGGGGGGGTTAGATACTTGTGTCAGCATCCTTTGATCTTCAAAAATTTCCCAAGGGGGTAACAAAAAGATCTGCTATTTCTAAGGGGGGTGTTCTGTCGGCACTTTGATCTTTTTTTCTTTAGGGGGGATGTTGAGTGAATACCTCAATGGGGGGGGGGGGGTGCGGATATAAAATGGAATGGCCTGTTCATGTTGGGGGTTATACTAAAATCTTGCCATTTTGAGAAATGCATACCTGTTTTGTTTTTTATTGACATATTTTAAAAACTAAATTGAGCTTAACTTCAGTCAAGCTGTCACAAGTGAATAAGTAACTGAATAGAAAACATTTGGCGGTCGGCTCTGTTTTATTTATGAAACCATAAATGAACTGAAAAGCAAAGAAAACAAACTGTATAAAACAATAGAGCGCAAGACAACAATAGGTAGAAATAGGTACAAAACAAGACATGCTTTTACACCGAGGTTCAGCCAGTATTCTTGACTCTATTAAATTACATTACGCCCAGCATTCCCCATTCCTGTCATTCCAAAATTCTATAAATTATCACGCACCGGGAGGTGAGTGGCGAATGGTCTTTCAAAAAATTAAGATTATGGGTCTCGCAGTCTCGGTTATTTGAGCGGTTCTGCACGTCTCTGTGTGTCTCGATTTATTTGGTAAAGCCTTTCCATATAGCCTTTCTCTCCGCCTCGCATTTTGAAAGTTTAGAAGTGTAGGGCTCGCAGAAAAAATATCTCGAATTTAAGCTTACCATTCGCCACCCGTTACTGACGCAAAGCCTGAAAATCGGCGAATTATCTCTAAATCTTTCGCTTGTTGGATCATAGCCGCATCGTCAGGAACAGCTACAGTTTTGTTAACAGTTACTCAGGAAAACTGTTCAACTTTCACGTCTCGGAGACCTTCGATATAGCATTGTTTTGGTTTCTCGAAGAACCTACCGTGATCCGCCATCTTTTCTTAGAAAAACGTAAACCAATCAGAATAGATGTAAGAATCAGGATCAATAAACCAATCAGCGGTCGTTTTAGATCGCTATGTCCCAGGGGTTTCTCCTCTCAAACGGCCATTTTGAAAACCGAGAAGCCCCTGGGAACGAGGTTGCGTCATGCCCCAGTCTTCTCCTCCGAGAAAAAAGTTAGGGGAGGGGGGAGGGGAGGGTGGTCAAAGTCGAAATTGAGAATTGCGAACTGAGTTTACGAAATCTCAAATTCGGAATTGACTTTCTACTTTGCAATATCGAATTTTCGATTTTGAACTTTTCACTTTGGAAATCGATTTTCGCTTTCGAATTTTCAATTTGCAAATCGACTTTTGAGTTTGAATTTTGATTTTTGCAAATTGACTTTCGAATTTTGCTGGCCACCGTCGGCCACCGTAGGTGTGTATTTAGTGAGTGACTTGTTTATCACAATTAAATACCGCAGCGGAAATTCCACGCCACGCCCGGCAAGCAGAGGAGGTTGGACACGGGCCGAAAGGTATCCTGGTAGGAGTCGTCGACCAATCAGATCATCGTATTCATTCACAGTCTTTTCTGCGAGAATTTTCCCACGAAACATTCCATGGTTTTTAATTGTGTTTTTCTTCGAAAATGTAGTCCGTTTTTACCAGTAAAGGAGTTTTCATGAAAGGTATGTTGCTACTTTTTCTATTTACTTGTTTATATCGCAACTTTTTCAGTAGAATTCGTTATTATTAGGCTTCCTCGCAAGCCGGTTCAATATGGCGGCTTTCGTCCACGTTGTGTAGTCAACCAACGCGTTCGTTTCTTGACGCTTTATCGCGTGGGTTCTAGCCATGAAAATCGCACCATCTTTTGTAGAAATAGTTATTCTTTTAATTTAGGACGTCGAACCCCATCGAACCTCTCACCGATTTTCTGTTATTTGCGATTAAAGTTCAGTCATTTTCGCAGGTTATCACAAGTGTGCGTACTGTAATTTCTAAGGTTGCTTCGACCTTTTGAGATCAAAGTTTCTGTCTTCTGAGGAAAAACATGATATTTGATTCATATCTACACTCTAATCATGAGAGTTGAACATTGTTATTTATATATGAGCTTTTATAACCTTAATAACTTAAGGCTTATATGTTTGTTATTGTTTTCTTTCATATTATAATTATTGGAGTGGCTTCCTAATGAAGTCTTTTCTTTTTCTAGGTTCAACAGCAAAATGTGGAGCCATTCAGTCTGCTCTTTTTCCTGAAAAAAGCAGCCAAACAAGAATTATATTTTTATTGCTTGGCCCAAAACATTGGGGCTTGAGGCATGGCAGTGAGGGTTTTGGTCTGTCATTATCATGTCTTGTAATAAGCCCTGCTCTTAGCAAAAATCCAAGGCTCTTGAGATCCACAATTGGGTTGAGAACTGTGAATTATTGTCATTGAGTAAGCCCCCATATTGTCAGTTGTTTCATATTGTAGCAGATAATTATATATAATAAGGTGTTACTATATAAATAAAATTTTAAACTTGTATAGACAAAATGCATCAATGATTTAATCAGTCTGTTAAATATATTTCTTTGTTGATTCCTAAGATAAATATTAATAATTTTCTATACCGATATTTGATGGATTGTGCTCTAACAGTAGCCTGCTAGAAATGCACAGCAGCCTCCGATTGCTTACTTTTGTCTTCAGTTGACAATGAAAACTTATTATTCTTAAGTTCTGCATGGTGGCATAGAACATACCTGCCAAGTCGCATGCCTGCGAGTCTAAAACTCCAATCTCATACCAACTCATGCCTATGGAGCAATTTCTTACTCCTGAATTACAGATTTGAGCTATCAGCCTTAACTGATCACATGATCCAATTAAAAATATAGTTATGTTAATGAAAATTTAGCACATTTTGTAGGTTTTTATCATTCTGAACATTACAATAATACATGTAATATTATTACAGCTGGATATTATAAAGCGGATGACTGAGGTCCTTGGAAACTTCTGAATTCTTCGGAATAGATCGGGTTGTCTTCGAATTTGGTCTGACCGCCTTCAGAAATCCTGGCACACCCACAAAGAAAATCTCAAATAACCTTCATAGTTGGGGGAAATTTTGGCACACTGGATATTTGTTGGAGCTTTTGTATCAGTTATGAATTGCTATAATTATTTTGATTACTATTAATTGTTTTCTATTATAATATCAATGGGCTCCTGATCAACTCCATTTAACTATGGTGTGCAGGGGTGTAGCTAGGATTTTTCAAAGCGGGTGTCACACTGTGTCACACCCAGGGTACTTACCAGATTGTCATGTCGGCACCCACGCTGTGTTTTACTAAAATTATCTCACAAAGGGGGGGGGGGGGGGGGGTCATGGGCACCCCAGGACCCCCCTAGCTATGCCCCTGGGTATTCCTTGAATGATTATCAAGGATGGCAAGGGTGGAGGGGGGGGGGGGGGGGGGTGTTGGCTGTAAGCCAGCAGGTGAAATTTCTGTTTCTGTTTCCCATTTCTGTACCAACTTCTCAAAAGGCTTCATTTACTTTTTTAATTACTCAATAAAACCATGAAGTAGGCCTAGGATGAGGGAGCTTGTAGTGAAAATAGTTCTGCTTAAAAATAGAAACATTTCAACACTTCTTTCCTTGCTCTACCACTAATTGGCATTTAAATTTTGGGGGAATTGTTTAATGGTTTACATAAATACCTCATTAAGAATTATCTGTCTGATAGGAAAGTTGTTAAAATTATTGGAACAACTACAGTTTGCTCCCGTTCAGCAACCATTCACTATTGTTGTACTTTGACTTTCTTAAGCAACCATCCTTCCTAAGCAACCACCTTTTCAAATTCTGGTTGCTTATGAGATAGGCAATTGCACATTTGTTATAAATTACCTAAGACTGTGCTCAAGTGAAAGAACATATAGTTGTTCTCATGTGCACAGTCCTGATTGTTGTGCTCTAATTACATTCCAAGTAAGAGGGCCCAAAGAAAAAATGGTTAGTCACTGCTTTATTTCCATTAGGTTTTTAAATCATGATTTCCTCCTGAATTTTTTAACAAGGAATAATCTGTGTAAACTTATTATGATTTCATTGATCATATTTGTTGTTTCACACGATTTTACAGTTTTATTTATTTACCTATGTACTTATACTTTGTAACAACACAAATCCAGCACTCCGTTCAACAAAATTGCCTTCGTGTATTTCAAAATTATAACATTGAAACTCAAGAGCGGACAAGAGGACAAAAAATGCAACGATCGATTGATCGATCGATTACCTTGGTAATTCCGTGATTTAAGCTTATAGCTTTCGTTATAAAATATTCCTCGGTTCGAATTCCTCGTGCAGCCTTGCTTTAATAAATCTTTCGCGATCGATCGATCAACCGGCTTAAAACCCTGCTAAGTAACAACAGGAATCTTATCAACTTCAATGTAGGCCGATTTGTGCTTGTTGTGTGGCTAAAATATTTCTCGTTGTAGTCGGTGCACGATTAAGTCTTTCGATCGGCGTAGAATGATACCTCAAGTTATTCAGTTGTAAAAATAAATAGTATCTATACAAGAGTAATCGCATAACCTTCAATTTAGACCGATTTGTACTTCCATGGCGGCTAAAAGTCAGAAAATTTGTAGTTCCTCGAGGTCCTCACAGCTCGAAGGTTCGTTTGAAACTGAACGAGTGTCGCTGAAAACGAAAATTCATCCCATGATGCTTTTCGGCCCGTGTCCAACCTCCTCTGCCCAGCAAGTAAAAGGATTGAATTTGGCGCATCGTTACGCATCACTGAAGTTTCCGTTTATCTCGTTTATTTACAATAACTGCCGCGCGCTGATTGGCTCAGAGCTATTAAAAATAAAGTTCAGACGGTCAATGTTTTAGTACGTAGTTGTACTTGTACAGGTCGCTAGCGGCGTAAAGTTTGCGACTAGGAAAGAGTCAAGTTTTTCTACATTGTCATATCAACTCTAAAAGGACTCTAAAACTGGTTATCAAAGAACAAGTAAGTGCAGTGGATATTTCTCGAAAACGAAAATATGTTTTAAAACCTCGCCCGCGGATCAAAGTATCGCGCGAGGCGCGACGAACGCGAAGCGTCTACTGACATTCGACCAGCGGACTTACCGTTTTTAGTTCCCAGGCCTCTCTCGGTTGTATGACAACTTCGATTTTATAATTTTGTCAGAATTCTGTGGTGTTTTGACCGTTTTTGTCCGAGTTTTTTTCGAAGATTTTGTTCATCGTGTGACCACGAAAATTTAAAGGGCCTTCTACAGCATGGCCAGCGCCGAAAAGTGGTTTACAGCTCAGGATATCATCGATTCTTTAGATGATTACGACATACCCGGCGAAAATGGATAATTCAGACCTCGAAGCATTTGAAGATGATGAACTTGAAGCCCGGCGTAAATAATCGATCAAAATCGATCATCGGAAAGCTGATCGATAAATCGATATTAATCGATCAGATCGGTCGATTACTATAGATTAATATCGGTAATCGATAAAAATCGATAGTCACAACTTTTCCACTCTAAACAGTATCGATTTTTATCGATAATTAACGAGAAGACTCGGTTCGAATTACAGCGTTGTAATCAACTGTCAGCATGTCTCGATCGGTAGTGCAGGGCCGTGTAGAGACAGCGAAATTGAAAATTCTTTGTGTTGTGAAAGGATACCATGAATGTTTGTTTGATGTAGAGGTCGGAGAGCATTTTGTGCTATCTAAAAAAAATCGGATAAAGAGGACAAGCATTGAAAATTTGCAATAGCAGAGGGCAGCTAGGCCACATTCAAGGAGAGCTCGTTCCATTTCTATGGCCCATAGCGGATGGATCCAAATGGTAGCACTTTAACATATATTTGTGTTTAAAGAATCAACATAAGCTAAATGTTTTCTAAGGAAATGTAATTTTTATACTTTGTTTACACCTCGTGTACAGCACGGTAACAGGAGAACCATTTAATGATCCCAGAGGCGATGGAGAGTTGGTGGTGGTGTTATTACACGAACTTGTAGCTCTGGATGTTGTTATCCCCGCCGTTACAGCAAGGACGTTCATTACATTGTTTTAAGGCACGGGAATAAGGACTCATCGTCGAAATTAATTAATAGAAATCGATAATAATCAATGAAAATCGATTAGAATCGATAAAATCGATAGTCACAACTGAAAATGGTATAGATTTTTATCGATTTCCGATAAAAATCAATTGATTAGAATCGATTAATATCGATTAATATCGATTTTATTGGGCTATCGATTTATCGATTAGTTACGCCGGGCTTGAAGATGCTGGTGAATTACCTGCCTTACCTCAGGGACCAGTGGATTTTCTAGTAGATTAAGATGAAGAGATAGATCTTCGAAATGTCCATATTGTTAAGTGCAATTGTACATCCAAATACTCTGTTAAACTCGAGTTATTTCCAAATAATTTGCCATAAAGATGGTTAAAAATATTATAAGTGCGACGTTTCGGTGGCCGTGTTTTCACGAGCGATTTTTCAAGTTGCTGAGCGAGTAACAGTCGGAAATCTCGTGAAAACAGTTGCTTGTCCAACTCGCTTAAAGTTAAGCGAGTCGGTGAACTACAATAGAATTCTCATTAAATTTAAGCCACCAAACCAGGTCGCTTAAGCTTGTCGGCAATTAATTTCGGCCAATCACATTTCGCCAGCGTTCAAACAACAAAGAAGGGCATTGTATTGTCGTTCTTTTGTGTTCTAATTTTCTATTGTTTTAACAAAAGAAAATATATCGCACATGGTACAAGAAAAATGAATAAAGTTCTGTCCGTGAAAACGCATAAATTTTTTAAGCTGCTTAACGCGGTCAGTAAACAAATCACCTACAGGAATGTTAAGCGAGAAAAACCGCCTCGTGAAAACACAGCCTGTGTCGTACTGACACCATTATCAAGCGAAAGCGAAAGATAGAAAAAGGACGCGTTTACAAGCGAAAGGAAATCTGCATACTCTATACAAAAAGCTTAGCCCTAAGGGAATCTGACTGTTTGTTTAGGGAAGGCTTGTGCTCTCTAATCAGGAGCATTTTGCCATAAGGCTTCTGAATAACACATTTGTCTTCAAATGAATTGCGTGACATATGTCACATGACTCCAGAAATATCTCATTTATAGGACTTAGAACCATTGGAATAGGGTGTATGTCATATCAAAATGTTCACTAGGCAATAATCTCTTATCCTATTAAAGTGCATTTCAGAATTTTCATTTACAAACTAAAGGAGCCACAACACTGCCATGATCAAAGTTTTTATTATTGCCTCATATAATTGTTAATATTTAACATAATTTGACAGGTGTCTATCAAAGTCACTATTTTTCTGAACAACTTCAAATGTACCTCTGTTACCTGATAATATGTAAGTTTTAGAATGGTATCTGCAGTGAATAATTTTCTATCTATTTTTTAGTATTTGTGACTAGAAATTCCCTAAATTATTGAAAATTAATTTGGGCTACAAAGGGTTAACTGATAAGATTACAGTGAATACCCTGGGTACCAGTGGTTCTCTTGCAGCATGCTTTTGTGAGATGTGGGCGCCGGCCAAGGCATGTAAAATGAGAAACGATAGCGCAAGAAAAACCTCTGTTGGCACCCAGGGTAGGCCCAGATTTGAATCCAAGAGTATCCTTATTGCAGATGTATAGGTGATAGCCACTAAAAAATCACTATGTTTAACTTGAAACTCTGAATACCATTCAGAAAATTCTCCACATGATCGTGATTCATACTTACTGCAAGTCTAACATGATGGAAGTTGGAAATTTGCTAATTGCACTTGACCTCAGAATATTAATGCAAATTATGAGGGCTTATTAGTATTCTGATAGACTAATCACCTATATTTTCATAACATTCAGTAAATTTTCATATATTTGTTTTTTGTTTTGCTGCTTTCTTACTAATTATTGATAAATTTTACATGAGTAGTTTAACCATCAGCAACTGAAACAACCGTTGCAAAAAAACTGGTTTCGCAAGCTAAGTGCATACTCTTCACAAATATATTCAAAAGTGACTGATTTCTCTATTAATTCTATTTTTTTTGCAGTTTCTTCAAGGGACCCTAGCATTTCAAAACTCACAACTGTATCCTGTTAACAAGAGTTCACGTTGTTCAAGGTGACTTCTTAATTATCTCCGAAACAGTTAAGAACCTATAAAACTCCAAAATTGTATCCCTTCTAATCGTTCTCAAATACACATAACTTACAGAAATGCTTATTCATTAAGTAGTCATTAAGTCATTAGTAGTCATTAAGTCATTAGTATCATTAAGTAGTCACTTTACAGCCGATTTCACTGCTGTGTGCAGACCCGGGTTTTTTTAACATGATTCGCTGGCTATGATTTGCCCGTCATGATTCGCCCGAGAGGTTACCAAGCAAGATAACTCGTTCAATCAAGTGATAATAACAGATAACAAGGAGGGTAAATACTATAGTTAATACTAGACTGCAGAAATATAAAACATTTTCCCATAAAATATCTACAGACATACCTTTATATAAGTAAATCCAAGGCGAAGTATACATCTACAAATGGTTGAGATTGATAACTTTGTTCCAGCAAGTGTATCCCGGCGGTACCAATCAATGAAAATCAATCATTGATTGTCAATCAATACAATCAATAATAATCCATTGATTGATATTGATTGGTTCAACCAATCAATAAAAATCGATACTCACTCACCCAGACTCCTTAATTGCTATTGATTATTATTGATTTTTATAGATAATCAATAACTGATCGTGCAATGTAAAAACCCGCGTTTCATGGCATTTGAGATCAATTTGGCGACTGTTACCTTGATTCCCCGGCGGCCTCAACGGAAGATGTCAAAGCAATTAGAGGTCGCAATAGCCATATTCTGTGTCGTAAAAGGATACCACCAGTGTCCTTTTCACGTGAACGAAGGAGAAATGTTTTGCGTTAGTAAGAAGAGGGGAGAACGCGGAAACGCGTTCAAAGTTCTGAATGATCGGGAGCAGCTTGGCCACCTTCAATCCGAGCTTGTTAGCCCTCTCTAGCCTCTTCAGACAGATATCTCCGCGTAAGTAAAATAGCCTTAGAAAATTAATAATTGAGGAAAATTATGCGAGTTCTTATTTCTGTCTTCTGTTCTCATTCCCTGTTCTCATTTTCAATATATTTTAGAACCGTGACAGGACCTCCAGCAGTATACATTGCAGTATACGCGATGGTTTATCTCTCTCTGTAAAACGGCAAACGACAAGCTGATGCTTCCCGTTTGCCGTATGCCGGAAACGCGATGCTTAATCTCTCTACTAAGTTTCGCGTATAACACAAACAGGAAATGTAAGCTTGTCGTCTGCCGTTTGCCGTCCTATAGTGTATAAAAGCAGATCTCGTCGCGTACAAATACGGCGGCTGCCGTGACTATCCCTGCCGTTCGCGGGTAAACATTACGCAATGCTGAATCTCTCTAATGAGGTAGTTATAAACATATACTAACGAGAAGTCCAAGGACTACTGCAGAGCTGATATACAACGAGTAAATATATTTCAGTGAAACAATATTTCGGCTGGCCAGACCAGCCTTCTTCAGGTTATAAGATGTTACTAAAATATAAAATGAAAATACAACATTATATAAAGGAGAATGTCGCAATACATATTTAAAAAATGAGGAGGAGCGGAAATGACCTCACAAGATAATAACTAAAGATAAGGCTAGTATATGTAAACTACAATTCATCACGTCTGTTCAACCCACGTGGCTCTAGTGTTTTTGCTCTATCTATTAAATACGACTCTCTGGCTTTTCGAATAGAATCGCGTGAATTGTGAATTATTTCTAGTGGAATAAGTTGCATGTCAGTGTTGGAATGGTTAGAATGGGAAAGAAAATGTTCAGAGACAGTAGTAGGTTTGGATTTAATGTTAGGTTTGTCAACGGAACGTCGATGTTCGTTAAATCGGTCTTTAAGACGTCGCTTAGTTTCACCAATATATTGTAAATGGCAGCGGTTACATTGTATCATGTAGATTAAGTTTTTAGTGTTACAGGTTATATGTGAAGTGATGGAACGGGTTTCGCCTGTGGAATAAAAAGTATAATCTTTGAGACCGTTGGTGATGTAAGGACAAGTGGCACAATCTTGTCCACAACGGAAGGAGCCCGGTGGTAAATTAATTGATTTAACGAACATCGACGTTCCGTTGACAAACCTAACATTAAATCCAAACCTACTACTGTCTCTGAACATTTTCTTTCCCATTCTAACCATTCCAACACTGACATGCAACTTATTCCACTAGAAATAATTCACAATTCACGCGATTCTATTCGAAAAGCCAGAGAGTCGTATTTAATAGATAGAGCAAAAACACTAGAGCCACGTGGGTTGAACAGACGTGATGAATTGTAGTTTACATATACTAGCCTTATCTTTAGTTATTATCTTGTGAGGTCATTTCCGCTCCTCCTCATTTTTTAAATATGTATTGCGACATTCTCCTTTATATAATGTTGTATTTTCATTTTATATTTTAGTAACATCTTATAACCTGAAGAAGGCTGGTTTGGCCAGCCGAAATATTGTTTCACTGAAATATATTTACTCGTTGTATATCAGCTCTGCAGTAGTCCTTGGACTTCTCGTTAGTATATTGATTTATTTTAGCTGATTAGGTCTCCTCCTGTGAGATCCAACGAAACACAGCAGGATCTTCGTCCACGGTTTCTGCAGTTCAACAAGTTTAGTTATAAACCCATTAAAAACCATCGCGTGTACCGCAAACGGGAAATGTAAACTTGCCGACTCTGCCACTTGCCGTTACAAAATATGTGAAAACAGGTCTTCTCGCGTTGAAAACGGCAGCTACCTTGACCATCTCTGCCGTTCTTGTGACGTTCTCGTTCCGTTCTTTCTCTGTCCGCCTTGCGGACACTTCGCTATGACAGACATCCTGTTATCCCGGCAAATATAATTTCACGGTGCTAAAAATGTAACTCCCTCATACGAAATACTAGATTCTGTCTGCGTGCCGGATCGATATACAATTAAATAGGTAATAAAATGTTGTTGTTCAGTTAATTTTGTTGTTGTAATTTATTTATTCTTTTTACAAAAGCGAACTTTTGTCACAAATCAGAACAATTACGCTTTATTAGGGCGTTTATTGGAATCGAAAACGGAGATTTTAGTTTTCAATGAAAATCAATATTAATCAATAGAAATCAATGATAATCAATGAAAATCGATACTCACTCAACTCCAAGGCATTGATTTTTATTGATTTTCAATACCAATCAATTAATTGGTATTGATTATTATTGATTGTTATTGATTATATTGATTATTGCTTTTCATTGATTGGTACCGCCGGGAGTGTATAGAACCAGTCTTGATATTTATCAAGGTAAAGATCTGGCTTACACTTGACCATTGCATCCAGAATTTTGTTTTCCCTAGCTGTATCAATAGCATTGTTTATAATATCTGTGAGTCTCCACAGCTTTACATGTCACTACAAATTATTTTCATATAAGCTTACGTGACAGGATTCTTTGCCGTCCTCGTTGTCGCTTTCGGCTCACGTTTCCCCGCTGTTTGCACAATTTTCGAATATTCGATACAAATCTAGTACTCGTAAAAAGGCATCTCGATGTTTCCTTTACGGAGCTTCCATAAATGTGTTTGTGGTAGATTATACGCCACCTCAGATCTTCGTGGTAAGCTTTCATGGCCTATTTACATTACATCAGTTAACATGTAAGAATGTCACTGAGCTATCGTGCTTGGTAACCTCTCGGGTGAATCATGACGGGCGAATCATAGCCGGCAAATCATGTTCGAAAAACCCAGGTCTGCACACAGCAGTGAAATCGGCTGTAACATGTTATGTTATTATTAATTCTCCAGAAATCTCCTCAATTGCTGAAAATGATGACTGGCCAACCTCGAACTACTGCCCTGACTATTCCTTGCTTATTTTATTTTATTTTTTTTTACATTTGCCACATAGAATAAATATTACAAAAAGAAAAATAAAA
>JAJGOT010000231.1:1187500-1250000 GCA_022457155.1 Cladopsammia gracilis
GACACCTGAGGATTTTTACGTTTTTGAGTGATTTTCTGCATACACACGCCCCATAGGATTTCGGGACTCCATATTTGGGGTTACCATTGAAAGTGCTGCTGTTCTAACACACTGAAGGCTCGAGTTTACTGGAAACGTCATTGTGACGTTGTCATTTTGCTTCGTTGAATTGCAATGCAGTCTTCAATATCATGTATCTGCGATTTTTGGTAAGTTCATAGCCATTTTTCATCTTTAGTAGCTGCCTGATGGGCATCATTAAACTTAAAGGTAGTTCAGAGTCCACTTTCTCAATGAAGCGAGTTAGGTGTTGTACTTCGTTTACGGTTTTGGCTCGCCCTGCTCGTTGAACTGGAAAAATGGCCGCCAAGAAACGAAGTAGCCTTGGGACTCGACTCTGGATACCCACCACGGCATATTTTGGAAGTTGCGACCACTGAAGAACACAACAAGCGCGAAATTTCGGCGGTGGGTCGGAGTGGCTGTGGACTTAGTATAAATATGAAATGTGTGCGGAAAGAAACGAACGCTGTCAAAAATTGTGGCTATTTCCCAGCATGCAGTGCGGTGGTGATGTTGAAGATCGAGGCAAGGTCAGTATGCACTAAAACGAGAGGCTGTAGCTCGGCCCTAGCAATGAATAAGAGCAAAAATATTCGCTGCTAAGCTAGGACTAGGACTGAATTTTGCTGTGAATGTTGACTTTTGGTTTTGCAATGATGATTTGAATAAAGAAACTAAAGGCAAAAACGTGATTTTTGTTGTATTTCTATGACGTTAAAAACTGTCATTTTTGTTATGGTCCAAATTCAAACGCTGATATTCTGCAAAAATCGCCGACTTTTTTGTGTTTATTGGGTATCTCAATTTGAGAGACTTTCTAGTCAATGCTCACAACTGCTAGTTAAGGCAATGCTCCTACGATTGAGGAAATTACAATTTTTTAAAGCAGTGGAGTCTTTTACGGGCGGTTCAGGTGTCAATGGGTTAAGCCAGAAACATAAGGAGCTGACAGAAACAAATTTTCAGAAAGAATTGGTACCTAATTGAGTGTGAAAAGTAATTAAACAATTGCTTTGATTTTGCATTGCTACGCTTTGTGACCTCGCGCCACTTTCTCGACCAATCAGAAGTAAAACCAAAACCAATCGTGACTTGCTCGCACGCGTTTTCCCGCGCTTGGCGCCGCCGACATGTAATTGCTTCGAGCTGTGATTGGTTTATTGGATTGTTTACGACTGCTGTGATTGGTCAGAGTAATTACTTTGGTTTTGGTTTTACGACACTCAATTGAAAACTGCTCTAATGTGAGCCGCGCCCAAAACCTAACCTAAATCCACGCAAACATTGCTTTCTTAACAAAAACACTTCAAACTGGTCTCACCTGAGTTTGATCTAGAACGTCCTCGTAAAGTCCTTCGGTTTTTCTTCGGACTGCCTTCGTCTGGAGTCGAAGGTTGCGAATGCGATCGCAAGCCGAGTGATCTCCGAAGAATCGAGTAGAGGCTTGAAAGCTTGAATTCGGAATCATTTTTCATGGCTTCCATTCGAGCGATTTGTGATTCCAGGGCGCTGATCCTACCATCATTTCCAGAGAGTTGAGCCTTGTAATTTTCTCGATCAAATGTCGTTTTCTCCAGAAGATTCTCCATTTCTCTGATCTTGGTCTTAGCCTTTTGCTCAAATTGTCTATACTCTTCTAGATGCGCTTGATAGTCTTTCTCCCGGCTGGCAAAAGTATCTTCAGCTTCTTTTATTCTTTGAAAACAGAAAACAAATGACTGGTTAAATGGCAAGAAACCATACACAAGAATCCTGCTGCTTGTACGCTGGATCGTTGAGGATCTGTTTCAGCCAAAAATGAACAGCATAAGGATCACGAACCTTCTTATGCAACGCATTAAAAGGCTACATTTAACGAGTAGGGTCTTAGGGTGGATTTCCACTGTTGCGTAATTTTTACGTGCGTAAATATAATAAGAGACGATGTATGAACAGCTTGCGTAAAAGTTTACGCGAGCTGTTCATACATCGTCTCTTATTTTTATTTACGCACGTGAAAATTACGCAATAGTGGAAATCCACCCTTAGAGGAAAAGCAGGCCTTTTATAGATTTGGAAGTAACATAGGGGGTTATTTCAGAGATGCACGCGCGAATGGCACGCGCGAATGGCACGCGCGAATGGCACGCGCGAATGGCACGCGCAAAGCCTTTAAAGGAAAAAAGGTGAAAGTGTCTCTGCATGTAAACTCAAGGATTGCAAAACAGAAAGGGACCTCCAGCGAGCATGCGCACTTTAAGCGCGGCGCGGTTTGAAGAAAGCACAAAAGAAAGGAATAGTAGCTCCATGCTTTTACGCTCCACGTGCGAACTAAATGTCGCCAGCAAGAACGCCAGCGCAAATAGATTTAAATTGTTAAATTGTTAAATCTATTTGCGCTGGCGTTCTTGCTGGCGACATTTAGTTCGCTACACCGTGCTGATGAGTTGCAATAACAACGAAACGGCTGTCCACTGTTGCGATCCTACTTTATCGGTTTCTGTCGTGAAGGTGTCTCGCAAAGTCTATTTTTTTACGTAGTCAGATCAGCCCTGCAGTTTATGGTATGTTTGTTCATTTTTTGGCTGGTTAGGTCTCTCGCAGATCCTACTTTTACCTTTCTATAAAGCCTGCCACACAGGCTACCCTCTGTAGGTGGTAATGTTTGCACGCGTATCTCATTCTACCCATTTAACCACCATTCTACTATCCTTGGGCAAATAGAAAAACCATCTCACCTTCTTTGCAATTTGGACGCATTCTGCTTGGCCTCCTCCTTATCGCTTTCAACGTGTAATATGCTTTGTTTTAGAGTATACGCCTCGTGCCGACTTTCCTCACGTAAGGCCTGCTCGTGCGCTAATCTCTCTTGAAGATCAGACGCTTCACGTTTTCCAAGCAAACACTCGCTGCTTAATATTTTCACCTGGCGCAGCGCCTCTTGAAGTTCCCGCCGAATTTCCGCGCGTTCCGCTTCGAATTCATTCAATCGGATCCGAAGATCGTTCGCCTCTCCGGTTTTGCTCGCTCGGCTGTCATCGCAAACCCGAAACTTATTTTCAAGCTCGTCGAGTTTGCGTTTCGTCTCAGCCCTTTCGCCTTCCGTCGCTTTCACCTTTTCCCGCAGATCGTCGCAAGTTTTTTGTAGAGCGCCCTTTTCAATTTGCTCGTCTTTTATCTGTCTTCTGAGGGCTAAGTTTTCCTTCCTTTGTGTTTCTGTTGCTTCGTCGCTTTCTCGCATTTTTCGGTGTGCGTCCATGAGATCTCTTCGCACGCTGTCACGTGTCTCCTCTGCCATGCTAAGCTGCATTTTGAGGGATTTGATTTCTCGTTCAGCATTATCACGGTTTTTTATTGCTTCCAACAGCTGCTCCTTCGCAGAGTTTCCGTTAGTGTAATGTATCGGGGAACTGAAATCACAAGTCATGATATTGTTTGTTATTACTCAGACCCTCTGACTCCTGCTCATGAACTGTTTTTGTACAGTCAGACCTGTATTAAGAGGGCATCCTTGGGGAATGTGCCCGCTTAATACAGGGTGTCCACTTATAGCATAGGTTCCCGTAGATACTGAGATGCACACTAGTGACAGGACATCCGTACGAATGGGAAGACCTTAGATAACAACGGCCTGGACCACCTCGGACACCTTATTGACACTTATATAACGGAGTAACTGGTTAACTTTCAGTTGAGGTTGGGGGTAGCAGTTTATATAGTTAAATTTAGGCCCAAACAACCCGAGAAGCAAGGTGGTACTCTGGTACGAGAGGCTATGTAAGCCTAAGCTTAGCTGAGGTCACAGGTTCAATCCTGAGTGGGGATTTTAGATTTTCTTTTTTACACTTAAAAATTCTCAATAAGTGTCCGAGGTGGTCCAGACCGTTACGTTGTTATCTAAGGTCTTCCGTACGAGTGATTTCTGTAGCATGAAGCAACTAGGGGTTTTTCTACTTCCCCTGGCAGGATTACCCCCAGCTTTATGTCCCCGATACTTATTTAGACACCTGGGTGAAGACAGACAATGTGGAGCTTAGCGACCAGGCCTCGAACCACCGACCTTGAGGATGAACGTCCGACGCGCTAACTTCTACAAAACCGCGCCTCCACACAGGTTCCCATAGAATACGTCATAACTAGCTATAACTGCGCCGTGAAAATCGTTCAAAAAATGTTGGAAGTTGTCGATAACTCTATTTTTTCGTCTTATAGGTAGGTGTGGACCCACCACTGCGAGCAAAGTTATATTTATTGAAAATATACATACCTCATACCTTCCTCACTCAGTCTTCTTGAATATTCCTTTCAATGTAATAAAATTATTTTAGTCAATTACTTAGGTGACTTAACTATTCCTTTACTATTTATCAACTATTCCTATATTCTATATCAATATTCCTATGTCAACTATTCCTATAGGCTTCTTGTTTGTCATGTATCTCTCAAGAATAATGAGCTTATTAAAGTAATAAAGGCTGAAGTGATTTAGGAACGCATGCGCGAAAAAAGAACCCACTTTTGCGCCTTCCCCTCGCGTGTGAGTCCTCGAAATTTTCTTACGCTTGCTTCGTTGGACAAAAGACAGAAATCACAAACACTGCCACAACAATTTCACAGCCTTTCCTACTTTCCACCGTGTCATAGAATATCCTATAGCTGTGCGATAAACCATTCTACTTAACCTGTATGCAAGGTGTCCTTCCAGCTCAATCGGTTGAGCAATGGGGAGCAATCGAAGTTGTACTGATTCCGAGATTTAATTATAAGGTACCGGTCTTAGTATTTCGGAAGTGACGTAGACCTTTATGTTTTACTAGCTATATATAGCTAACGGAATAGTTTACACTTGAATGAAGTGAGAACTTGGGGACGCGTAAATGTAAAAACACATAGGCCTAATCCATGGCCATCCAGCATAACTCTTCTGATAGTCGATAATGATTTATGACCATTTGTGCATAGTATAATTAAAGTCTAAATTGACATCCAAAGTGAAAACGGACAAGAAAATATAACGCACATTGACGCTGTGTGAGACAATACGATTTCCTAAACATGACATATATTAGATATATAAATAGAAATCCAACCTTCTACGCTCTTCAGCATGCACTTGAACAAAAACAATATATAAAAGCACCAAAACAACTTTGTCTCAAAAGTTGACTGACTTGCGCACGTTATCAGGCTATAAGTTCAATTATACTCACTCACCAAACGCTCGCGTACTTGGATCCTTATGTATTTTCCTAAACTGTTTAATATTACTGGTACCGATTCTACATAGAACCCATTTCAAGGTTCAATAACTCATATTAGAAGGGCACCGACCGTTATCTATATATGCCCGGTCGTGCACGATATGCAAATTGAAACCCGGCTGTGTTTTGTTCTTCTTTTGTTGTTAACGTCACAAGAGCTTAACCTTCAAAGGCTCCATGAAGTTTGAATTTGTTCTTTTGAACAGAAAAGAATGAACGCGGCAAACTTGAAAGAAAGCTTTAGTAATACACGGGTTATAAATCAAACGAATGACGTTTAGATTTCAATTTGAATTAAAAGAAGGCCCACCATGGGGCTATAATCCCCTCCAAAACAGTTATTACTATTAAATAGGTGATGCTACGAAGTTATGCTATCCGGCGACTGACATTTATTTCATATCAACTTCCACTAAGTTGGTTTATTGAGTAAACATGAAGAACCTTATACAAACACTTAAAACAGTGGGGAAATTAGCGAATAAAGTAATATAAACTAAAAGGAGAGGAGAAGATTTATCCTGTACGAGAAGTATTCGAACAATGAAAGAATTGGTCTAAATTTAGGAACTTGTTATAGTGATACACGTACACTTATCTTCTTAACCAAACAAATTTGAAATAATCCTTAGGATATTGAGAAGGTTTTAGCTTGTTTTTGAGGGTTTGTTTTCTTTCCTCTTAGTGATGCAAGAACAATAAACTTAGAAGCTAAAATATAAAACTTTTTGTGACATGCACAAATTATAAACCAAGAAAGACTGAAATTGAATTTTGCAGGTGAAAACGGGAAAATTCATCCCTCATGCGAGAAGTTAAACGCTTTTCCTGCTTGTTGTTGTTTCACTTTCGGTTGCGTTTCCTAGCGTAACCACAGCTGTCAAAAATTAGTAAAACTGGCGATAATAAACAATATTCTATAGGTTGTATATTCTCATATTTTGTTCATGTTCTCACTGGTCGGTGAATAATTTGTTACCTTTATTCTGTCGTTTTCTCTTTGCAACTTCGCGATTTCTTTATCGGGGGAAAAGGCCTCCGTATTATGATGTCCATTTTGAATCGCTCCAGGCGAAACCGCGTCGTCTGCCATCGTCCTTCTTAGATCAGGTCAATTTTACGCTAGAAATAGACAAATTGTAAAAAATATTTAACCTCAGTTAACCGTTAGCAGCTGATGAATAAATTTCAAATATTTACCTCAATCAAGTTCTCTGCACGTTAACTAATGCTTCCTGTCTTGCGCACTGAATCACGAGCACCACCTATCCACGAGTTCACAAACTCAAAATAACTTGTTCATTATCCCGCCGCAAGAAATACCTCTGCCTTCACGCTCAGAATTCCGTTAAAATTTAAATAATAAGTTCACGGATTTCGGACGACGCGCTGAATTTATTCTGAATTCAAATAAGTGCATAAACGTGCCCTCGGGGGCGATATACTTAATAGCTTTTGTATAAATGACCAATCAAAAGTCTTGAAATTCAAAAGCCATTGAAAGGTCTAGCGGCCTCCAGCCGGCCCGCAGTAGCCGCTTTATATTGTGGGCGGCCGAATAAATAATGACTTATGATTAAAATTTCGTGGATGCGAATACACGCGTGAGAATGTCAACGTAAATTATTCCTTACAAGATGTCATGAACATTTATATTTTTATGGCACGAGTTAGTCTATGACGCCAAATATGTCGACCTTGCTAGAAATAAGTGGCGAAGAATTGGCGCGAAAATAAAAAAGTTACGTTCAATCTCTTATGATATTTCCGCGCGCAAAAAATAAAAAAGTACTAAGTTATTGATTACATTGAACATATGTCGTTTCATTTCTGATAGGATGATTTTTTTAGTGAATAATTGTTCTATAATTTAGCGAGCGTACAACGAGTTAAGTAATCCATTCAATAATTGTTATAACAACGGTGAAACTAGTCATCGTTCGAATTAATACTACAGGGAAGCGAGTTCGCAAGTCTTTCCGATGAGAAGCCTTAATATAAGCTTGTTTTCACTCACTTTTAGTAACAATAGCCGGCAACCCGATTAAATATACAACTGACATTAAAACTATAAACATCTCTGGCCTTTGGCGAAACAATAAAAACAGTTTTAACATCTTCAAAACAAGGCAGTGTGAACGAACTATATACAACGGTCACGAACTGTAACAATTCACTGACTATGCATGTTCCGTGACAATGATAGTAATGATGAAAAAAAAATAAAACCCGGTATTATATATTACGTACCTGTTGACAGCCCTAAGCTCAAGAGTAGACGTGCAGTAAATGTCGTATTCAGGGATTAAACCGGACAAGTGATATAATCAAAACAATTTTGTTGACGTCTTGCTGGAGAAGAAGACAGACATGGATGTTGAGCAGATGAAGGCTTTTTGAGGCGAAACAGCTTGGCTCCAAAAGTACCAGTTGAAAGCCACGCCAATATTTGTTTAAGTGAATAAGGCAACTAGCGCGAAATTGACAAAAGTCGTCGATTTAAATAATTATGTATGGGTCATTGACATTTCGGTGGATAACTGTTTACATTTTTAAAGGTGCCGAAATTCAGCTGGAGCTTAGAAAAAATACTGCATTACTTAAAATCTCAGAAGTGAATTTAGCAAAATGTAATTCAGGTAAAAAGTCTTTTTTAAATACCTTGTTTAGTAAGCACGACTCAGGAAATTTGCTGCAAAGCACCTGCTCTGTGTAAATAAAACGCGCAAAATATAAACTGGGCCCCGAATAAACGCCCGGTTGAAATGAACCCCGGGTATAGAAGATCGAGAGTTACTGAAAAAAAAAAACGCACGTCGCACGCATCATCGTTCCTTATCAGCGCCATGGAACGCCTCGTCGCACGCACCCAGCGTTTATTCGTGCGATCCGCGCTCAATCCATGCGCTTCGCGCGCCCAATACCTTCCCTTACCCTCATCTTTCCAGCGTCTGCCATGCGGGCTAGTTATTGATAAATACAGTGTACCATGAAAGCTTGTGAAGGTGCGGGAACTCCCGGATGTACAGTGCCAGTTTAACCCTTTCACATAGGGTCATGTAGTGTAGTTCTAACTTTTGAGTCTGTAGACGAAATCCATGGTGTGACCATTCAAATGAAACCTCTTCAGCAGTATTTTTGCATGGTACCATTTGTTTTTCTATAATTTATAAAACGAAATTTGGGATTTTTCTTGAATTTTGATGTTTGGCACTCTTGGAAGTTAATGGGTTAATCTGCGCTACCTATCTTCCTTTTTCTTTAAGTCGAATTCGCGCAAGACATTCGTATGCGTTCAGTTATCTCAGCTACACTCTACCGAGTAACAAGTTCTCTACTGAACCGAATTTTGTTAAAGTTCAGTACTGGCATGGGGATGACCTGTCTCTTTAAATTTCATGCCTCATGGCACATTATAAGGCTTCGACTGGGAAAGAAGTCGGTGACAATTACAACTCTTGTTTTGTCTGTTGTTTTTTTTGGTTCGAATTTTGCTATTTTTCAAGAAACCTAAAGTAAGCATTTATGACAAACCATCAGGCTGTCAAATTCTAAAAATGCCGTTGTTCATAAATACAAAAGCGGACAAAACAATAAGTTTCAGCAACAATTATATAAATGGCGTGTACTTCATGATTCATTTTCCGGCTGCTAGATAAAGTGGATGAGGTAACAAGGGAATACGCCCTTGAGCCTGATTAGCGCCGCCAAACCCGAGATGATGGCAGCAACCCGGGATAAAGAGGTGATAAACATTTTCCTGCCATGTAGGCGCACCTGGAACAAGTGAGCGCGTTCGAGTTCCTTTGGGATGAACTTACAAAGAAATCCGGATAAGTATGCATGTGACAAACAATTTTCGACTATGACGATGGGTTTTGCCTCACTTTTGGCGCGCTACGACCACCAAATCACTGTCGCAAGGGGAAGGACGACAAATCCGAAGCTCCTAGAGACGCTCTTTTGCCCTACAGTGGCATACAGGGCGAAGCTGCTTTGGACGCTTAAGAAGGCTTTTGAACATCACTGAGAAAAATCGCGAGAAGCCTTTGAGATGTATGAATTCCAGATGCTTCTCTGAGTTTGTTGATCAGAGCAGAGAAATAATGAGTTCAAAGTGACAGTAGTTTTTAATTAGGTGATCCAAAAAGAGAGGGACGGCTCAATTAAGGAAATATGGAGTAAACAGAGACTAAAAAAATTACAAGTGCGAGCACGCCCAGCTATGGCGAGTTTACGAATCCGCGAGCTAGACAATGGGGCGAAAGCAGACTGTCTACTTTCTTCTTCCCACTTCATCTCGCCAGCTCGCGTCGATCACTTCGCACGGGCACCGCGGAAATACGTTTTTGTGACGTCACAGTAACTGGTCAGTGGTCATTGCCATCGGGGTGCTTCGAGTTTTTAAATTCGCTTCGAGTTCGATGAAGGGATTGGGTGTTTTGCGTGGTTTTAAGGCGGAAAATATCCTTGATACTTCTCGTTTTTTGTGAGTTTGACCCCCTCATATGGGTCTTTTGATACTCAAACCACGACCATAACGAATAGCAGTTCAGGGGAGTCATTTTTTGTGGAGCAATGTACTTCTGACGATGCCTCTTGTTGATTGATCATGAGTCGCCCTGGAAATTGTCGAAAACTACGATAGGGATCCAGGAAAAGCAGAAGACTGGTATTGTATGTAGCTTTTGCAAGGAGTTTGAAGACTTGGTGGATTTAAAGTGTAATTTGCATCATGCGATAGAGGTAAGTTAGAAAATACTGTTATCTTTGTGTTGTGAAATCCACGCTCGCTGTGCCGAATTATGTGGCGCTTGTTCATAATTTTCGCTCGCAATGAGTATCGCGCCAAAGAAACATTGATAAGAAATTTTGCCTTCAAAAATTGACTTGTTAGTCGTTTCATTCACCTCTCTGCGCCTTTTTATAACGGGTGAAATCATTTGTTTGTGCCTGCCGCCCGCCTCGAGGCTGAAGAAGACAATAAATTGTGGTAATTACGATCGCCGTCAAAACAAAACATTTGCTCGTTCCGCGCAGCAGTTTTAAATCTCGATTTGTCAACAAGTTATCATGAAAGATTGATGGACACTTGTTGTTATTGGCGATGGTTGCGAAGCGAGCAGGAATCGAAAATATCGCGATTCATTGCCCGCTGCCTTTTGACGGCTAGATATATAAATTATTATATATTCAAGGCCGCTTGTAAATTGAAAATATTTTAAAAGAACGCTCGATGATATGTTCGGTTCATTGACAACTTTTTCTTGTAAGCTCAGTTCATAAAGTCGCTTTTGTTAACAAGCAATTTTAAATCTCGATAACATGTAGATGATAAGTCATCACAAAAGATTCAAGATGATAAGTTATCGCAAAAGATTCAAGACCGCTTGTTTATAAACACGATAATTTTGAAATACATTTTCGTTTTTTGCAATTATCCAAAACTTGGATGTGGTCAATTTTCACTTCTTTTGACGCTAAAAAACAGGCAAGAGTTTAGGGAAGTAGCAGTCTACGTCTCATTGAAAACTGCTAGTTTATTTTAGCTTTAAAGCTTACCCAATCATTTTGAGCTTTTATGAATATGCTTACTCGATTTCCATTTCTACTATCTTACATGTAAATTGTACATGTATCAACTTATAATAATTAACTCACTTTCAGTAAGTTAGAATTACTGTTGTTCTTTTTCTATTCATTCAATCATTCAGATTAGCTTCACTCAATCATTACACAATAATTTTTATGTGCTCAATGATTCATACATGTACACGTTACAATTTTTTTAATCAATGTTCAAAAAAAATAATGTTGATCTCTATTATCATCGCCTCATACCCACCCCCACCCCCGCTCCCCCAATAACATTGTCATTTATTTTCTGTAAGATTCATTCTTTCTTGAGTTGTAACCATTTTATTACAAGACTTTATAGCTCCTGATAGCAGTAAGTTATATTACTGAAACTAAGAATGTTTACTTGATAACAAGCATGTGGCTACTCCTCATGACTTACTGACTGGGCATTGATAGCTGCCTTAATCTTGTCAACTTTCTCCTAAATGTATTTATCAAACAGGGGTAACTTGAAGTACTTGTGATCTTTTTCCTTAGGCTTTTCTAGCTTAGAAGAGTCATCACCATCATCATGTTCTTCGCCACCTTCATTATCGTCTTCATTAAAACCAGACAAGAGTCCTTTGTTCCAGGACTGAGACAGCTTCTGGATATCAGAAATCAAGTTTGGAAGACAGATGATACATCCAAGGCTGTTGCCACCCTCATCAGACATGCAGGGGGGAGTGAAATGTACATGTATTTCAAGAGACCACTGATTTATCTACTATTTCTACAATGATACATTTTCAAGAAAAATTTTGAATGAGCTCTGGAGAAAACACTCCCTAAGTTGTTATTTTTAATTGACAGTCCATGGCTCCTGTCGTATGTGTTGTGCTTATAGATTTCTAATTTATATTTACCACTTTCTTCAAATAATTATCACTCAGCATCCATGAAGTTAAAGCCAATATAATTGCAGCTGACTGTCTTTTACTGAACTACTGTCTCATCTTTGTTGTTTCTAATCCTGTTTTGCATAGCAGCGCACACCAACCCCACCCCCTTATTGTTCATTATAGCTTTGTATTAGCAATATCTCAATTAATATTACTTAGCATCCAGTAATAAAATTAAAAGGGTTACCGCTATCTATCTTTATTGAACTATTGCCTTGTTTCTGTTGTTGTTTTGTCCTTTATGCTGCATTATCGAGACCTCCCTTCTATGCAGCCTTATTTGTTCCATGTTTACTGTATTAAAATCTAATAAAATGCTAAATTTAAATTAAATATTATAAAAAAGTGGATATTTAAACTTGTTTTACAAATGTATATTACATTTTGTATACCCTGAGTGGACCACAAACAAATCGACAAAATTAAAATATTTATTTCTTGGAAACCTGTAGAACCTCTACTGTTGTAGTTTTGTTTATCACAAAGTTGACTAAATACTATTAATAATTCTTGTCCATCTTGGTTTCCAGAAGTATTAACCTTCATCTCTTTACAATCGTGTTGGATGTTAACACTACATTTACTTTTAAGCCAGTTATGACAGGCAATTTCAATTTTGTTGACTCATGAAAATGGTTTCAAACCACAATTTTCACACTTTTGAGGCAGTAAATAAAAATGTAAGACACTTATTCAGACAGGAAAAAGAGACTCGTTCGGAAAGTAAAGTAACTGTTGTACAGAAATGCATACCAAAAAATACATATTAAGCGTTATGTCACAATTTTACCCCGGCTTTCTTTCATAAAAGGGACATTTTATAAAACCAGAAGCTTATCTGTTATGAGCTTCTGATAAAACTTACTTCAGTGGCTGAGTTTTCCCTGCGTCGTTCGCAAGCGAATTCTTCCTCGATTCGAGGCCAGCTTTTTAACTTATTTGGAGCTTCGGTCCTGCACTTGTTACACCAGCGTGTCCCAGGTTTGTAAGAATCACAGAAGCGGCCAACATAGGCCTCCTAGTATAGTTTTTACTGTTTTTTTAGGAGTAAGTCATTAAAGCATTGAAGAATTGGATAATATCGAGTGGAAATGGGATGGCTGTGCAACTGGCGAGTGCCCACAAGTGGACGGACACGAGCATGTTTTGTCATCCTCCCGACGAATCTTGTCAAAATGCCGTTAACAGACCAATTCATACGGCTCAAGCCCACCAGCCCTGTATACCTGAGCAGATGGTGCCCTCAAAACACCGCTACACCCATACAAAAGCCGCCTTGTTTTAGCCTTGGCACATAACATCTTTTGCAAAACAAACCAGCCGCTACATGACTACGCGAAACCACGACAATTTCACATTGTGTGCAAGGTCAGTTTGGCTCTGGCACAATATATAATATAAAATGAGGACTATACGAAAGATAAGCCGAGTTTGGAAGCTAAGTTTCCCGTGTGGGCTCTAAGTTTTAGGTTTTTTTGGCTGTCGACAAGACTCACGGCGAAGTGAATTGAAATATTGCCGGCGTTTTGTATTTTTGTTAAGATGTACGCTGACCAGCAAAATACTGTATCGCGCCCTCAAAAACGTATTTCCGCGGTGCCCTTCGCACGTAACTTGCGGTTTCTACACTCGCAAGAAACCTGTTAGTAAATAGTAGCGCCTGCTCGCAGGCTAACTTGTAAAGAGATAGGAAAACATTCTAGGGTTGGTCTCAAGTCGAAGCATGGAATTCAGAGGTTAAGTCTACAAAGAAGTTTAAAAATCATTTATTGGTAGCTGGGAATCCCCTCCTTGACATTTGATTAATTGGATTTAAGCGGTCCAACTGTAGAACGTTCTAACGTTCTGTGCGCATGCTAAAAATCCTCACCCCGCACTTTAATCTCGCTAATCCGTCAGTAATCCTCGTGGAATGTACGTCAATATTCTCTTCCAGCGTGAAGCTTAGAGGCACAGTCAGTCACCATCATTTTTCGTGCTACCGGCCGCACACAACTCCAAGCCAATTTCAAGTCTCACCAAGACTTATCTCAGCCGAATTTATATAAGAAGACGAAATAATGTGGAACCGCGGCTATAACACATGAAGACAAATGAGAGGAAGGGAGCTGGAACATACAAAAAAGTCTGTAAGTTGTCTTTGGCTATGAAATACTTATCAGAGGGTCCTCATCCTCATGAGATGATCGCATGCAATTCCCTATTATCATGCAGAAACGGCCTTTCACTTAATTCAAGACCGACCAGAATATATATAATCAAAACTCAAGAAATATCCAAAATTTTCTAAACTAAAAACTAGGCACGATAACAAAGTATGGCTCAAGAGTTTTCATTAAAATGTCACACAGCAGTAGGCGTTTATCCGTAAACCAAAATCGATTTAACAAAAGCAGTTTAGGCTTCTAGCTGGGATTCGGGCTTTGGGAGCGACAGTTCTCGAAAAAATCAAATCAGACATTCAGCCAAAATTTGCCGATCACAGCTGAACAGTTACAATTTTTACGATTTTATTTTTTGCTATCGATAAATAATTACTTCAAGAATGAGACCAGCGCTTGGGTAATTTTACTCTCGGCTAACAAGTTTGCAGAAGTCCGTCTGCAGATGTAAAAACCCAAATTGTACCGGTCATTCAAATAACACCTCTTAGGCAGTACTTCACCATAAGGTTCTGTCATTTTCTCGATATTTTGCCAAAATGATATTTTATTTTGGAATTCATTTTATTGTTATTATTATTTAATATATATAAACCCTATTTCGAGTGCATGGCGTACGCCAAGCGCCACGCCACACCTAGTAGAAATTAAACTGAATCAGTGAAAACGGCTAAAGTGTATGAGATTAAAGTATGAATGGCATAATTAATTACTAACTGTATTTCTAAATACAATTATTGCAAAAGTTAGAGTACTGGTTAATTGTCCTAACAAGCGCCCTAGGGAGAGATATGGGGGGAAAAGAGACTGGCCCTAACCACGAGCCAAGGTGAAATTCATAATCCTGTCTGATCTCTTACCACAATATTATGTTCCTCCTGATTATGTTTTTAATTCCACACAGTTCAAATGATTGTTCTTGCGCTAACTAAAGTGTGCTAGTCGATAGGCAATGCAATGACAATTTCCCCCTCTAATTAACATGTTCGATCGTCATTAATCATTATGCTAACAGTGCTAACAAACAGTTCAGTGGGGGCACCAATGAAAACGTCTGGAATGGAGTTGTTCTGTTTTCCAATGCATCATTTTAGTGCCAGTTAAGTTAGCTATGTGCAAATACAGTTTGAGCTCAGTTTCGGTTCCTGAAATTTTTAACGGCGAAAAGATTTATGGATAGTGAAATTGTAAATCCCCAATTTACTACCAGCTGCTTTCACCTTAACGAAAAACTTAGTTGACATTATTTCGTACCCAAAACGACAGCTTGTATTCCGCCGAAAACAAAATTAAAGGCGTTAAATTTTCCGACAAAGTTTGAGGCGACATTTTACTAAAGAAAATTCTAGTTTTTAATTCAATTTATTACGTTTTTTTTAGATGTTAGTATTTGACATTGTTCTTGGCTATAAGCGAACATTGGGCAATTTTATATTGTTATTACCAGACTTTCTCGTGCGTTTGCAGACAATCCTGTTAGTCTGGTACATGCATACTGATAAAGCGGTCATTACTGACAAGTATAATAAGGTAGCCATATGTAAGCTCCCTGTAATGGCCTTTGTATATGTATATAATCAAAAAGCCTTACTTAAATAACAACAGCAACAACAACAAGTAGTTATATCTTTTTAAGAAGGCAAGAAAACACGTAAGTACAACTATGATTTGCTGACAGGTATTTTAGTTTTCAATAAGTTTTTTATGGGTTTTTGGTACAGTATCGAACTACCCAACGAACCGTTTCGCAATTCAGTGGAAAGCTAGATCGAAAGGCTTTATAGACATCTTAAAAATTCGTAATAAATTAGATTAAAAACAAGAGTTTTCTTCAGTAAAATTTCGCCTCAAACTTTCGTTACATCAGAAAACTTAACGCCTTTTGTTTTCGGAGGGAATAAAATGTCGTTTTGGGGAACGGATAAGGTCAGGTCGGATTTTCAAAAAAGGTTAAAGCAACTAGTTGATTCGGGGGATAAAATTCCTTTTCCTAAAAGTTCCTGCCGTTGAAATATTCAGCTAAAAGAACCGAAACTGAGCACAAGCTGTATTAGCCTTCACATAGTTTCCGCCGTCAAAAGCACTTCTCAAACTCATTAATAATCCATGATGAGAACACAAACGAGAAGCTATATGAAACACTCGAAACAGTGTTTCATCAGATTTCCAAACACCTTGAAGTGGGTTAAAAAAAAATGCGGCTGCGCCTCATTTTTCCAACCCACTTCTCGGTGTTTGGAAATCCCAGGATGAAACACTGTTCCTCGTGTTTCATATATTACTAACATGTGTAAAGGATACGTAAAAAGGAAACAGTACTACGCTATTCCAAGCGTTTTCCTTAACATTCTTCGTTGAGTCTACTAATTGTCTCCAATTTGAAAATAAGTGGACAGAAAAATTCCGAACTCGAGGTTTGCCAAGTTGGACGAGGTCGAAGGCCGACTGCAATTTAGACAATCCAATTTGGAAATAATTGAATTCAAATAATTGAATTCAATAAAAAGGTTGTTGAATTCGATTATTTCCAAATTGGACAAACACGTTAGTAGCTCTATTACATTTTAATTGGTTCAGCTTGATACAAGCAGTCTGAGCTCCTCTGTTTACGGCGATGAACCCGTTTTCCACCTGAAGGTTGGTTGCTTGGGACATGGACAGACCTGGAATGTTTACCATTCACATGCGAAAACCATGATCCACGGTTTGTGCAGAAATGGTAAACAAAACTTCCGTTCGAGATTGGCGTGAACCATTGTGATTTGATTAAGTTTTTTTGTAAGTGGTAAACGGTTAATTCATGCACTCGTTTTCCTCTCTCAAACTGACGTTGGTCACCTTATTAGGTTTACACAATGAAGTATTCTTTATCGTTATATTACTGTCTTTCACGAGAACAAAACCCGATTCATTAGACGGAGAACTAAGAGAATAGAGCATCGGTAAGCAAAGAATAGCGCGTTTGGGGGTTTAGCACTGATTTACAGTGTTTGGGGAAGAACTGCCCGGATTTTAAAACGGTTAGCTTTCATTTATGTTATCAGTAACTCTATAAATATTCTGATCTTTTCCCGTCTTTTACTCTTAAGTGTGAAGTACGCGCGTTTTACTTCATGAAACTTTAAGTGAAAGCGAAAAGTCAGTTTGACAGATAGAAACGAGTCATCGGACCATGGTAAACATTCATGGATCGCCGGAAACGAGCTGAGTAGCCACACTTAGGGATCCAAACTGGCGCAGGGCCTGGAACTTGTACATAAAAGTAACCTACAAACAATTTCCGTTGGTAATTTTCGATTACCTCTTTTCGAGCTGAGTACCTCTCGATACACCCTCGATGCATTCCGGTCAAACCAAAGTGGCCTATCCATTTACATTCCAACCGAAATTTGCGGATACCTGTTTTTGTATATGGTGAACATTCCTGTTCTCCTAGTCTCTGCCATCGTGTTATTAGTTTGCTTCGCAGGCTCCTGAGCTCCGGCATTGTCTCTTCTCACCCAGGTGTATAAAATTTCACTTTTACTGTTTTCGAAGTTTCTTGTGCTTATCGTCGTCATGGTAATTGCATCTCGCCAAACTTCAATTCAGTACCAGTTAGTAATGAAAATTTCACGTTGATCTGACTTGGCGAAGACCGCTTAAAAGCCGATTGGAAAATTTAGGTAATAAGCTCCTGGTATCACCTCCAAAAAACTGTATCGAAACACCTTAAGTGCTGTCAAATATAAGAACGTAACGCTTGGGGTAACCCTGTGGCGAACTAGCACCCCTTTCAGGGGGACGAAGTAGTGCTCTTGATTGCTTTATGCGACAGAAATCCAACCTCGTTTACAGAGCTTTTTTTCTTGCATGGAGCGAGGCTGATACTGTGGCTCCAACCGAGTGTAGACTGCAGACAGTCCTTGTCTTTGTTTTTATTGCGTATGTTCTTTATGCTTACAAGGAAAGCGAATGCGAAGGCAGCCGAAAAGTTCTGGAGTGAGTAACGCAACTCTTTTCCCGCGCTCGAACTTATAGAGACTGAAGTTTGCAGTCTAAGCTGCCGATGCCACTTCACCTTCATACCTACGTTCAGAGCTGGCTTACATCCTATTCGACAAGGAAACTACAGTTAATTGGGGCACATTCACAATTGGGCGTTCCTCTGCGCGCAAGCTACACGATGACTGGTTGACCTCGATCATGCCACGCCAGCATGCAAGCAAAAGAGTCCATGCAAAACTGAGAAACGCACACTGTCGCCCCGAGGTCCAAACTCTTGCCCTTTCATATACCGTTTTTTGACAGAAAAGGTACCCCTTTCATGTACCTTTCATTGAAAATGGTACCCCTTTCATATAGCCTTAACGTGCGTCTGTTTGATATATTTTGAAAGGAGCTTGTTATAATACTTAGATGACGGTTTTCCCTACCTTTTTTATACTTCAACTCCTGTTTTCGCTTCGTGAAATCCCTAACCTTTCATATACTTCAACTCGTAAAATCCATATGCTTTCATATACCTCCAGCCTCAAAAGATACCCCTTTCGGGCGGAGCATCCCCGTATAGCCCATTATAGGAAGAACGCCCCCCCCCCCCCCCGGGACTGCCAGGAGCTTATTAACTAAGCTCCTGAGGCTGCCCAGTGATTGGGTAAGGTTTGAGCACTGGCTCGAGCCTCTCGATATTTCTACTGTGCATACTCTGTGTGCTTAAACACCGTACAGGTGTGATTGTGTCCCAGGTGAATTTAAGTCAACCGAATGATACTTTGTATACATTCAAGTTATAAGTCTCTTGGAAATGGTTGCCCCCATTGTTCTTTCTTTCAGTAGCGGCCGGTAAATAACCGCTCCCAGGGATGAATATCTCATTTTGATGTTTTTCGATGGAAAAATACCTTGATTACAATTCAAATATGGCGATCCACCCTCTCTCCTTGTTTCGCCACTGTATGCTGCGCATGGCCTTTTCGGTAGTAACGTTTGCACTTTCGGTTACTCTCCGTCTTGGCGCAAGAAAGCAGAACAAATATTTACATGTAGGAGACGTCCGAGTACAAGCCTTGGCCTTTGTGTTCCTCTACGCTTGCAATGTATTTTATATATATTGCTTTTCTCTCCAGCAAGATCCAGACACGAGACACCCGAAGGAGAAATGACGACAGTGGTGGATTGAGGCGGAGGGGAGGGGGAATACAAGAATGCGGGATATTGAGACAATATCCGGGTTATCGCTCAACTGAATTTGGCACAGAGTTGGGATATTCAGGCCAGAAATTAATGGGATATAAGATAATCTGGATAATGCGATCCCCCTAATGGAGATCAAAAACTGGCTGCGCTCGGCCAGCACGGAGTCATCCGAGTACTCCGGAATAATCACAGCAGGTATACGGAATGCCCGGGGCTGGAATTTCTGGTGCGAAGTCTGGATCACACCTGTTTTTAAACACGAACGCTATTTTCCGGCACTTGACATGGTTTTAGTAGAAATATCTCGTTCACGTTTCAAGCAATCCAAAAACTCTATGCTCATCTCATAAATCTATGTTGTGGGGTGTTTTGTAAATTTCTGGGTGATTTTTGTGTATGTTTGGGAGGAAACAACAACAACAACGATTTATTTTCAAATAATAAAACAAAATATATTAGCAACCCGCAAATAACTAAAGTTAATCGTGGCGGGTTGCTGCACACTAAACAATTACAGAAGGTCACTATAAAGTAAATGACTGAAACATTAGATACTGAGTCTCTCGCAGGATTTGTAAAATTAAGAGAAATAATAATAACAATAATAATTATAACAACAAATATTTAAACAGAGTGGCCATTTCAGTTATACAACTGTTATCAGTGTGGGCCCTGTAAAATAAAGAAATAAGAAATATTGAAGATTGAGAGAAGTTTTAAATTAGAATTTGTAGTTAATAATTAATAGACGGACACCAAGTTAGTCCACTAGCAACCTGGGGTGCTCTCACGTGGGTATCAACTATCTGTTGGTGTTCCAAAAATCATTTTCTTTCTTCTAAACCTTCTTTAAACCTCTAAAATTTCATTCAAATTCACGTGTATGGTGTGCCCACCGGGAAGGGGGGGGGGGGAGGGGGCGGGTTGTGGGGAACTCTCGGATAAAAGTGACGGGTGGTGATCTTTGTACCTTTTCGTGGGGTTCCTTTTAGGGGCTATTAATTAGCCTGCGAGCGCTCTCGGGCTCAGGGGCTGGGGAAGTTGAGGGAGCAATGTTATATCGGAACCACCCGAGGAGGGGGGGGGGGGGGGGCGCTGCGCCGAAACCCAACCGAAACCCAAGCTATATAGTAGCTGTGTATGGCGGGAGCGATGGGAGGCTGTGATGGCAGGGCTAATAGAAAAACCTTTGAATGCAGATGTCCACACGACGCAGAAATTAAACTTGCTGGTAGTTGCCGGATCTTCCTTGTGAAAGATCTCGTGCAAGGCGTCAATTGAATGTGAAAATACAAAACTGAATGCAAGGCTGGCACTACGGCAAAGGGCAGATTTATTTAATGGCAGGGTTAAGCTTATGGCAGCCGGCAGTTTGAAACGTTTCCGTGATTAAAACCTCTTGTTTTATAATACTCTTTTAAAAACTAACTCAAACAATTGACACAATCGCGCATGCGACTGCAAAGTGGCATCTATTAAAGCGTGCTTCTCTGATTGGCCGAGTCCACGTGCTGTTATTGTGTATTTCGAGCATGTTTTGACACAAGGCGCGTCCAATGTCCTTTTATAAATAGCATCCGAGCAAAATCGCACGACATCTGTGATAATAATTCATTGCGTGACGGTCAGTGCAGTGCTCAATCGAAAAGTTTTCCAGGTCTAGATCGTATGATAGTATATGAATGCCTCGTTCAAAATCACCCTAAGAATTAACGCGCTGTTTAGTCTCAAAAATTCACGCCAGCAAAGCATCGGAGCGACCAAACAATGGTTGGCGCAGAGTATATTAGCAACAGCAGATGTACCTTTGTTTAAACGGGTCACCCGAAACAGCTGTGTATCGCCGCGTGTTGTGGAATTTGCATACGTTTACAGAATTCCTAAAAGTGAAAGCACACTTTAAATAGCACTTTAATAAAAAAATCTAGCAAACAAGTCTCGTATATTCGCGATTGAAGGAATGATAAAGTCCGCTTTCTCAAGCGCATAAATTTTCTATCTGGCTTGCGCGGCGAAACAATGAGCGAAATTGGAGGACAATAGAATAGGTCTGGAGCACGTTTGTTGACGATCTGTCAAATCCGTTAATTGTTTTCAAGGACAAGTCAAGGCGAGTTGAAGTCGCGGCCCTCTTATCTTCACGAACCACGTGGGTTTGAACACAAGACAGCACGTTTAGATTGAGACGTGAACCTATTTCTCCGTGGGAAGAAAACGTTGCCGGAACATTTTTAGCACAACTATTAAGGTAAGAAAGCAACTTTGTTTTTGAACGGATCAATAGTGTTGTTGTTCGGAAGCGAGAAGGATTTTTGGTCGGCAGATGTGGTAGTTGCCTTCAGGAAAACAATAAATTTTTTCAGCTGTTGTGTCGGATGGGAAGAGACAAGCTTTGGCCGTCTGTATATACAGCAAAAACATCTTCCCGAAGTAGGTAAACGATTTAATAACTATTTACTGGGAACTTTATTGATTTAGGACATTTAGGAGGAAAATGTTTTTATTTGAGCGAAAGAGCATGGAAACCCTTTGTTTCAGTTCGGTTCGGACCACACACCGCATTGTGACAACGAAGGTTCGTTCTTTGAAATGATGGTTTCTAGCTTTTAACTGCTGTACACTTCGCCTCTGAAATCGCTATTAACTTAGCTTGTGTAAAGCGCTAATAGTAATTAGATAAAATAATTTTTCTTATGGTTAATACAAATTGAAAATGATATACAGTACAGAGATAGTATAGTACGGTTAGAAGAGTGTAGCACTTGTGCACTGTTTCAAATCATAACAGAATTTACTAGTTCAATTTGGATACCACAAATCCGATTATTTTTCGCGTTGGTTTGCTGCTTGGTTTGTTATTGCTCGTGAAGTTTGAAATATAAGGAGAAATGACTGTTCATTTTTCAAAATGAATATTGAAACGACCAGGCAACTCTAGACATACTTTGTTGAAAGATAGTCGCCGGAATTGTCTCGATGAAGACGATGAAGGATCTTTCTTTAGTTATAGTAACAACGTAACAATCTTTATTTGCAAAGTGCCCTAGTAAAGAAAATTATGCTTTGAATGTCGAAAATTTGCCATAAAAATCTACTTTATTTCAGCAATTCGACGGGATGTTTGAATAAAACTAGTATGATTCTATTTTTGATTCATGCTAATTTATCTTACATATGTAAAATGTAAATATTGATATCCACGAAGTCGTAGTTGACAATTTGAGGTTTCAACTTTGTGTTTTTTACCCCCTAAATAAAACCTTAATATTTCCGTCTTTAGCTGCTAAAATATTGAACTTTGCACTCAGCAATTGTGATAAACATGGAAAGCCGGATGTTGGTATGTTGTAGCTATGATTTACATGTCGTTGCATGTTAAAAGTTTGAACTGTGCAACGTTGCCAGCGGCATTTTAAAAAAGATATTGGGTCTTTCTTTCTTGCAGCTTAAAAAATCCTTAAACTTACAAACTGTTTATGGGAAAGATGTATTGTTCATCGTGCAAATTGTTTAAATAATGTTCTAAATTTTGGAAGAAACGTTGCCGCGTTCATAATTTATTTCTTATAGAAGTAACAGTAAATGGAAATAACTACGATTTACCTTTATACAAAATGACATTAATAATACCATTTTTATTGCCTTGTTTTACAAATAAACCCGGGATTTCGCGCCAAAATATATTGTTCGTGCTTTTTACTTCAAAGGAATTCTAGAATATTGGAAATATGAAAGTAAGACTGGATATAAAGTTTTTTGTCGACAACTTGATTTCGAAAGAAAATTGCAAGTGGATGTTTTTTTTTTTACAGTACACATATATTTAATGATTTTGTTTGACAAATTATAAAACAAACTGGGGGGTGCAACACGTTTTTTATAGCAATTGAAATGCCTGAAATTGCAGGATGTTTATTATTTCAAAAGCAAACGCAGCTAAAAAAATGTTCAAGGTGCTTATGATCAGTGACTGTATCGTGATTTTTCCAAGGCGGGTATTATGTGATCAAGCTAAAAAGTGCTTTATTTTCTCTTTTCTCAGGTTTCTGTAAGTGGGCAAAAGTCGGCCGGCCAAGGAAACCTTTTTCTGTCTCACATATGAACCTGGCGCATTAACGAGCGATTTTAGAAGAACGATGAAAACCAAATCATTTAAAATTGCTGCGAGTTGAGCATTTTAAACCCTTCTTGAGCTTTATATGCAAGTACTGGTTGTATTATGTTACAAACACATATGCTATTTATGATGGGACATTCAAAGTTACTGTAACAGCTCGCAGTTTACAATTCATTTGTGCTGGCCTGATTTTCTATGTCAGACTATCAAATCGGTGACTTGAAAGCGTAAGTTGCAGTGCACGAACCTTTCAGTTATCAGAGATTAGACTTCATTATACTTTCAAGTTTCGATCAACGAGATAGCATCATAGGTAATGCGCATTTAATAAAGCAGAAAATCCGTGTATATATTTTCAAATGCGCTTGACACTCCAACCTGTGCAGAGGTTAAATCGGACGTCAGCACGCAATAACTACGAAATAATTGTAAGCAAAACGCCAACGGTATTGCGCGGGTTTCATAAAGAATTTATCTGTTGCTGGAATCGCAGAAGCGATTTCTGACGGACTCTAGGACGCCAATATAACGATAACCTGAAACCTTTTAACGTTTTCTTGTCTATTTTTACCAATGGTAACCGAAATCATTCGTTCGATCTGTTGTTTCATTCTTATCGAACACTAAGCACAACTGAAATTCAATCGATGTTGTTAAGAGAACGCTGTTCGGTATCATCGTGCAAGAATGTTGAGGGATAAAAATTCGCAGCTTGTTAGATAGTTACTAGCTTGGATCATTCAGCTCAAATTACTTCAACCCTTAAAAAGTTTTAATCGATTTATCTTGATATGGATAATCTTCCAACCTCAGTTTCCGGAATTTTTTGCATTCCCACCTATTATGATCTGCGGACGTTCTAAGTGAGACCATTTTAGAGGTTTTCCTTGAATAAAAAACTGCTTTTAGAATCTCTTAACACTGTTCAGGAGCTGTATTGATCAAAGGATTATCAGTTTGGATAAAACTGGACGAAACATAACGAGCTTGGATTAGGAATTTACAAACAAAAACGTGGCGCCAGTAGAAGTCACGCTATTTTCAGCAACTAAAAAAGTTACCAGTTTCTTCTGTGTAAAGTAATTATTATTGGCCGAAATCGTTGGCTTTTCTATCCAATGTTAGCGTGGTCTAACTCACAATTCTCCGATAACGCAAGCGGCTTTTAACATCAAGGTTACTGTTTAGAACAGTTTGATAAAAATGCGGTAATCTTTGGGTCAACAATGGACGAAAACATCTCGTATTTTCACGTAATAGTTTTCATTTCACTGTGGATATTAGTTTGAGGGGAAATTTAGAGAGTTTATAGCATTATGGTATATATAAAGCGCGGTCTTTGTAGTTTTGAGTCCTAGTTGCTAAGTCGCGGGGAAACTTGTTGTGATATGTATTGGGCTAGCTTGCGTGCTTTACACTAATTTTGTTGTACAATTTTGATCTTTCACCGCAACCCTTTGTACTAAGCGGCTCTACATTAAAGTCAACGATTTAATTTAGAGAGTACTTGATGAAAACTTGAAGCCTTTATAATTCAAGGTTGGCCGTGACCTGGCGAGTTAGGGCCAAGGCAGTGTTTCTATGTCATTTTGATACTAGTCTAACTCGTTCCCAGGGTCTCTCTTCTTCCTATTGGACCGTGGAAACGAAGCTGGGACGGGCTGTCTCGTCTGCCTTTTCTGTCTCGAAACGGCTGTCCACGGTTGCGATCCTACTTTATCGGTTTCTGTCGTGAAGGTGTCTCGTAAAGTCTATTTTTTTTTTTACGTAGTCAGATCAGCCCTGCAGTTTATTGTATGTTTGTTTATCTTTTGGCTGGTTAGGTCTCTCTTACGTATACCGTTAGCAGCATTATCGTTTGCGGTCCTTTGCAGATTTCACTTTTGTCTCATTGTTAGCTGGCTATCCTGGCTTATATATCGTGTTTTCATAACTATGGCCACAAGCTTGCTTTAAGCCGTTACCTTATTATCTTGAAATAAGAAGGAGAAATCGCCAAGAGTGAAAACAAACAAATATTAACTAAAGTGAGACAAAATAACAACTAAAAACGTCAAAATTCTACACAAATGGCAATTTTGCTTTCTTGACCGCCTGTTACGAAATCAAATTTGATGAACTGTAATCCACTTCCATCCTTGCAATCCTGCACTTTACCTCTGTTTTGCTCCGTGGAATCCTTTTATTCGATTAGTTGTATATATGGTGGCATTTGACGATATAACATTGAAATAAGGCGAGGGAAATTTCATCATTTCGGCGGGGCATTGCCCCTTAATCAGGGTCTCAATAGGGCGATTTATACGGGAGAAAATAAGACGCGTCTTATCTAAGACGCGACTACTTAAATAAGATGCGAAGTGTACCATTTATACGTTTGCGTCCAACATAAGACGCGAAGATCACGTATAAATGGTTCGCGTCTTATTTTTGATACGGCGCACTTGTTGTTCACGTCTTATTTAGGACGCGAAAGCATTTATACGAGGAAGTTCACGTCTTATTTGAGACGCGGACAAAATAAGAACAGCTGAAAACCCTGTTCTAAGATAAGACGCGTCTTATTTAAGTCGCGTCTAAAATAAGACACGAATGCTTATTTTGTACTGTTTATACGATCGGTTCGCGTCTTATTTAAGTCGCGTCTTAGATAAGACGCGTCTTATTTTCTGTCGTATAAATGGCCCTAATGAGGTGGCCGGTGGCTTTTACGGTTAACGGTTAAAATTTTGGCCTTTTTACGGCTAACGGTTAATTTCTTCCCGCTACGGTTAACAGAAATCTTCAAAATTAATTTTCATTGTTTTAAAAAGGTTAAAAATTAATTTCTATTTGAAAAAGTTAAATGTAAATTCCCATTATTGTAAAAACTCACATAACAACATAACAGTCTTAACAAGAGATGACAAATGACAATCAATCAATCAGTCAAAATCTTTATTTATACACGGTTAACTGAATATCAGTATTTACAATATAAAAAAGCAATTCACTGTTTTACATATTTGCCGTGTGAGAGTCCGATAGGGAAAACCATTCACTGATACCTTGTGCTAGAATTTTTTTTTTTTTATGGTTAACATTTTTTACGGCTAACGGTTAAAAGTTTTCAATTTTTACGCCTAACGAGTAAATTTTGGGCTGCTTTTACGGCTAACGCCTCTTAATCAGGTTCCTTCTGCATGTACCAAAGCACAGCAGAGGACAGATTACGTAAAACAACAGGAACATGCAAAGAACGACAATAATACAAATGCAAAACAAGACCAAAAATACAATACCTCACAAACAGTAGAAGACCATGGGTACCGGTACATGCAGAAAGACCCCTAAATCATGGCGCTCTCACTACTCTACTAACTTTTTTACTTACTTTGCGCTTTTCTTTTTTGGCCAACAAAGTTAGGTGACAGTTGAATGAAAGCTCTTTAGCAGTACTTTTCTGTGGTCTGTTTATTATGGTGAACAGGGTAGTTCCGCTGACTTTTAAGTCCATGAATCAAATCCTGAAGTGTAACCGTTAACGTGATCACACTTTCAAACGTTTTTCAATTTTAAACTTTCAAATTATGCACTTCGGAATTTAACGTAAAATTGTCATTATTCGATATACACCTAATTCAATAAAGATTGCTTTGGTCATTGGTATAAATTGGGCATTGGGAAGGTATTGTTTGGCGGTCACTCAAGCAAAGCATTGCATTGTGTTCCGTATGCCCAAATGCCATTTCCCAATGACCAACTGCCAAAGCAACCTTTATTGAATTAGGTATATACCTAATGGCCTGGTCGTACTACATTCAAAAACAAAAATTAGCCCATGCAAAATGACATAAAAGCAAAAACATTCCACAAAAATCGTGTCCCACCGGAGCGGTTTCTTTTGTTTTCCTCGATTTTTGCACGGGCGGATTTTTGTTTTTGACTGTAGTGCGACCAGGCCCTAATTCAATAAAGGTTGATCACTGGTAATTGGGCATTGGCATTTGGGCATACGGAACACAATGCAATGCTTTGCTTGAGTGACCGCCAAGCAATAGCTTCCCAATGCCCAATTACCACTGAATGACCAAAGCAACCTTTATTGAATTAGGTATACATGTGTTCCTAACTGATGAAACTGAAAACCGCTCCAGTGCTGTTGATTACTAGTATTCCACAAGTGGAAATTATGCTATCAGCCCTCTATCCCTCCTATAGAACCTAGCTCCCCCCCCCCCCCCCCCCCCCCCCCCCTTGCTCCCAGTACAAAATATACTGCAATGTATAATGTATACTTGTTCCTTAATTGTTTGTTGTTCATATTCGATTCAATGTCATAAGTTCACTTTATACAATTTTGCGACAATAGTTTTTGGCGCCATTTAGATGAATGATCTTAATTAACCACCTTAGATATTTATCTGCAGAATGCATTTTTCAAAAGACAGCGACGACGTTAAAGATTTTTTTCGCACCTTTCATCAGAACTACAAGTTGTTAAAACAAACGCAATAACCAGTAGTTCTTTACTTGAAAGTTATTTTGTTTTCATGTGAAGTTTGTTAGTTCTAAAAATAATGCTTCCTATGTAGCCTCTTTTAAACTGACTGACCCGTAGGGTTAGACAGTGGGCGTGAATGTTTTCAAAGCAAATGCAAATTTAGCCAATATTATGGACGGCTCGAGAGTTCAAAAGAGATCGGCCCAGCGCTTGTTTTTCTAAAATTCTTTAAGATAATATTTATGTTGGCGCGGCGTAAATGTTTAGAGGCAAAATTAACAAAAACCTTCGCTTTCTCTGAGGTGATAGAAACATGTTTCAAACTCGTTTGGAAGCCATGAATTTGGGCAAGAATTCTTGGCAGAATTGTTAGCAAACGGCGCTCTCGAACAGCTTCATAGAAGGTAAAACTCTAATATTTTGCATGAATAGACAATGTCTTTTCATAGTAGTTTTACGCGAGCGGTGTTTTGAAAGGTAAACGCGTAAAACCCGATTCATAGCATCGACCTTACAATTGACTCACTTATAGTGTTGGTATCAAATGCGATAACATGATGATAACGTTGGACTTTCAAGTATGAACACTGTAAGTGCTTCATGAAAGAAATGAATATTCAGTGGCCTCAGTTATCTTCAATTCTGTGGCAAAAAAGTCAGTGTATTTGCGCTGGTCAAGTTACATAATTTCTCATTGACTGCGCCGTAGTAGCTTTCGTTACAGTAATACAAAGCAATCGGACAGAACCTCGACAGCCTTCAAACATAGGTTATAGGTTTTATTTACAATAGAATGCTGTGGGCTACCGCGTCTTCGAAGATCGTCCTTCGAACCGAAACGGCCAATCGCAATAGCATGTTCAGTTTTACATGTAATTTCAGTTTATCAGTGATAATACTTGCAAACTTTATTTATAGCGTTTCATTAATTGCTTTTGGCTGTGTCAAGCGCACTGTTCAGTGCTTGTGTATCCCGCAAATGTTTTTATTACTTTCAATACTTTTTATAATAACACTGTAAAGTGAATACTATTGTTACTGAGCAGATGGTGCGCATTTACAATTTTTCTCCACTCAGATCCCACGCAAGACTGCAAGAATTGAACAATCATGCAGTGTAACTCCGGCTTCGAGCGTCAATTATAACTGCACGCGAAAAGTCAATAAAACAAAATAACGACATTTTGGCGGATACCTGTAGCTTCTAGAGCTGGCCAACAGAGTTATTCAGTTACATGTAACTTATTTTAAAAGTTGTATAACAAATTTGTCATGGTTAGCAACGTCGAAAAAAACAAATTAATTTTCTGTGCATAAGCTCACTACATACATCGAAATCATTCAGTTGTCTGCTAACTTAAACCTTTACTTGTCACAAGTCATTTTCTATGTACTGTGCCGAGACAATGTAATTACTTATTACTATAGTTAACGGCTACGAATTGCGTTGATAATCAAAAAAGGCGGGAAAATTAGCTTACAATTCAAAGTACAACAAGGCCGCATTTCTCTACGTGCATCGGTTAACTAATGAAAACAATTTTGACAACGTTTCTACGACAGCAGAGTTTATGGATAGAATTAAGACGAATGCTATTTTTCCAGTCTTTCAGTCATCGTGTAAGACTGTAAGTTTACATTTGTTAATCGTTTGTTCTTTTTTATTGTTTCTTATGTAAACCTTGTTTTTGTCACTTCAGCCATGTTCAAACTTGATAAATGACACGAAAAAATTGATAAATTTTTCAAATGCAAAGTACAATGAACAAAAAAGTTTAAGCTACGTTGCTGGAGGACAACTAAAAGAATATTCTCAATGTCTTCCGCCATTTTTTTTTTTAATTTTACTAATCATTCTGGTTTTACATTCATTGGTCTTTTTTCTTGTGTGAAATAAAAAGTACTTGTCGTTGCATGGACATTTCGAAAGTGAAAGAAACGGTAATCTTTTAAAAACATATTTGATAAACCATTCCACTCTAAGCCAATATTCACTAGTCGGACTAGTTTATAACTTTTTCGCGTGTCATCTGATAATGCATTGATGTTGACACACACAAATTATATATTGATCATTGCTGAAACTGAATTTTTTATATCGTCCTCGTCTCAGTGTTGACAGTGTTTGCATTGCGTGTTTATAACATAGAGGACAGAGTTATCGGAAAACCTTTGAGGTCCTCGAAACTCAGTGCTCGAAGTAAATATACTCGCTTGCAAAGTGACAAGAAAAGCTATTCAATTCAGTGTTGATGTCGAAGAAAGAGCTGACTATAGCTATTATGTACATCTAGAGAGAAAGCCTCATTTATAAAACGAACTTTTATACGACAAATACGATTTCGCTTTGTTAAAAACAACAAATGTTGTGTCCAAATTAACTCAGTACACTTTTGGCGATATCAAAGGGCGACTGTCCCGGCTGAAATATCACGTTTTAATGATTATGGCCAGGAGCTTGCTTTTAATATGCTTAATTTATTATCTTGAAATTGGAAGAAACCATCGCTAAAAGTGATAGAAGCAAAGAAATATTAACTAGAAAAGTAAAAATTTCACAAGGATAGTAAGTTGTTTTCTTGACCGTCTGTCAATAAATCAATTTTTCATGAACTGTCATCCACTTCAATCCTTGCAATCCTGCCCTTTCTACGTCTTTCTATCCAAACTACTGCTTTTGTTTTGCTCTATAGAATCTTTTCATTCAACTAAGTTGTATATTTGGTGGCATTTGGCGATATAACGTGGAAATTTTGCTATTTCGGCGGGACAATGCCGTCCCTTTAAATCGCTTTCTTCCACTACTCTCTTGATCTGATTTATCGTTTCTTCTGTTAAAAATATATTGACCGTCGCTTTGAGCGAAATCTGTGTTGTTTTCTTTAGGTCATGCAACAGGAAGCCGTATTTAATATATGAATTCATTTCTTCAACGTCGCCATCAGGCCACCAGTTAATCCGAGCTTAAGGTCTAACACAAATAATGGCTTGCCGTTTTGCGCGCGTTAAGACACTGTAATTCACCATATAAAATTCCTTTCTTAGGGATCATCCGTCATCCGATTTCCATCTTGTTTAATCCAACAACTCCGGTAAAAATGCGTGCGCTTCGATTGTATAATTCTGATCAAAATCCCGCTAAGTCAACAAGATGCAGCGTGAGCGACACGCTTAACAAATCAGGAGTGAGTAATTGGAAAGAATTCCCCTTGCGTTAGCCAATCAGCATCAATAATTTTGTCGAAAACCATGGCGTGCAGTTGGCTAATCAGGTACATTGTTTAATCGACATTTCTATCCAGTCTCCGATGGACTCATGAAAAGTTTGGTAGCTTGAGAAAACTTCTCATTGCCGAAGATTATATTGTCCACACAAATAGATCGTCTAGACTCCTGCTTGAAACTGAGATCTCACTCAGTTTGTGGCACGTTCCAAAATATATGATTATCATTATTCTTGTTCCTACTCAAGGCATATTTTTCTAGTGGCAAAGTGGGGTGACGATATTTTGAACCCTTCAAAACGCGTGGATATCGCAATATTGGCTCACCAATACAAACCAGAGAGAAGAAATTATAAAAACAGTGTCTTATACGACGATAAAAAAGCCTGTTTTTTTTCTTGTGTCAGTAGGAAAGTCATCTAAACTAGTTTTAAATAAATTGTAATTTCTCGGCGAAAACACTGAAGACCTGTCGGCCATGAACAGTGATAGCACGCTTAAAACGAGGGTAGGCTTCAACGGTACCATTCCGTCTCATGGGAAATGAATCCTTATTTAAATTTTCTCAACGTCTGTGAAAAACGTGCTCGAGTTGAATTTAACTGGTGGCTTACAGAATACCTTATGTACCATTCAAGATTTGCCGCCATTTTTCAATTAGACAGTGTCTCGCATTCATTCAAGAACACAACCCGCTCTTTCCACATTATATTCAGTACTATTTTTTTGCCGGTGGTTTCATTCATGGACCAAATAATTTTTTATTTTGTTGTCTGTACATAAAGTATTTCATTGTCGAATAGGACTCAAAAGCTTTTGTACACGACCGAATTGAAACACAACACTGGCTCACTACACAGAGGCGGTTCAACCTGCCACTGAACAAATTTCCTCGCTTGTGGTTTTCCCACGGCGGGTTTCTCGCGCTAGGCATACAGTTATAACGAGTTTATACACAACTTATCTACCTTTTCTGAATTGCCAATTAAGATTAGCTAAGAGGTAAGAACACATGTTTTTAAGTGGCCAACATTCCGCTTGTCTCGTATCAAAAGAGCCTCTTATAATATTGTGCATGGGAAAGCGCAAAAACTTCAAGAACACACTTCCCTGCTGCGTCTAATATTCGGTGAAGTAGAAGCTGCCACATGTTCAAAGAATTGATTGTTGTTTTGCAGGAAAAGTTTGGGATAGAAGGTTGTAGCTGAACAGAGCCGACAGGACGTGTTACGTAAGTCTTGAATTATCATTTTCATGTAGTTATATCTTAAACTGCGGTAATACGATTGTATTTACGCGGTGTTACAAGGCAAAGATTCGCATATAATTCGTGTCGTAATTTTGACTGATGCACGTGTTTTTACGAGATGAGTAGCATGAAGGCTCCGCTTGAAGCTACAGACCACAAGCTTGTTTCCCTTTCCGCTCATTTGAGACAGGAGTCTAAAGCCCTGGCGTCGTTACTCGCGATGGCGTGCGTTGCCTTGCGATCGCTTTGATCGAGCTTAAATTTGTCCGCAAGTTGGCGTACGTTTTCTCATCGTTTGGCCACCAAACGCTTGGCCTAGTCGCAAGAACCACAAGTTATTTCACTATTTTTTTGCTTTGCTGTGGTCGTGTGCACAAGACTGCAATGAAATGGATTTTGACAACTAGCGAACAACTGGCATCGATTTGCGTTCCCCTTGGCCAGGGCTTCACGGGGAGTGAAAATACTTAGACCACTCGTTGTCTAGAATCTTAGAATATATTTTTGTACTCTTGTAAAATAATTTACAGCTGTAGATTCAGCTCATTGAAGTGGTAAAGCCTTCTATATGTTTTAGTTACAGCATGCAAGAAAAGCATTTTTTGGTTTCTATAAACGATATTTACCCTAAATTTCGATGTCGTGCATTCTGTTTGGAAATCGTGCCGACGGTTACGCGGGATTTTTTCCCGCCAACGGACCGGAATGCAAATTACTGCAGGTGGCCAAATTGTGTTATGTCTTTCCTGATACAATGCGAGCTGGTGTTATATGGTATTTCTATTATCCTATTGGGTGAAAAGATTATATCTCAACTCTCTCTTACAAAAAACAAAGGCGGTTAGATTTTTCGTTTTTCTTGTGTCAAGCTGCATCTAAAATCTGTCAGTTTTACTTTACGAAGCTTAACGTTTGAATGTGTGGATCGCTGCGACCGTTTAATCCATGATAACTATTGAGATACTTTGCAATGTGGTTTATTCGATGTATGAATGAAATCTTAAAGTGTGACCATTGAACACCATTGAAGTGAAAGCTATTGAGTAGTACTTTTGAGTCTTTCACAAGGGCCTCTCCTTTTACAGATTTCTTAGTTTAATAGTTAAGTGGGAATTTTTGGTGTTCTGAAATTAATATAAAAGACTAACATTTCGTTGACGTATTTTTTAAGCGCGAAAATATTACAAGTGTATTGAATTTCGCCTGTGGCAAGGAAAAGTTTTTGGTATGGAAGCAATGCTTCTATTTTCCCACAGTAGGCGTGTGAATTTGACCCAGTCAATCGTTGTAATGTTACACAAGCGTTCAACAAACTTGACATTTCCAAAACGTCACAGAGATGACGTCAATTCGACCAGTACAACCAGCCAACCTTGACCGGCTAAAATTATCTTCCTCTCAGTACATTCTAGCTGTTGTTGAAACGTTTTTTCGCTTTTATTTTCTTTGAACGAGCTTCTATTACACTACGCAATGCATCTGGAAACAATTCGCGTTTTGCCGTGATGAGTTGACGATCAAAATCGCATTTTTAGGATTGAACGCGCGCGAAATCATTATTTGATAGTTTACTGACGTCAGCGACCTTTTTTGAGCGGGTAAATGTGTGGCGTTGCTTTAGGTTGATGACATGAGTATGTCTTATAGTCCTAACCTTAGGAGAGACGAATAAGGTCAGTGTAAGGTATGCTTTAAGTGATTTATATTTGACGGAAGTACAGTGGAAAAACATCTTTGTTGGCATTCAAATTGACTTCTAAACGCGCCGTTTGTTTTGGCGTATTGTGCAGTTGTCTAATATAGAACCTCAGCAAAGTTCCTGTTTTTCAAATGAATATCAAAAATATTGATCTTTCCCATAATAATAAACCACGCATCGCCAGATATAGTTAAAATAATTCACGGTTTAGAGAAAAGGAACTATTTTCTTTCAACAAACAGTTCTGGGGAAAAAACGTTTATAGCGAGGACTGCTGCGATTGGTAGCTGTTTGCACTGTTATTTTATATGTCGTGTTTTGATTACCGTAGGGAAAATATTACTTCTTATTACTTTACAATAACTTGTTTATACTTGTCTGTATCTGAATGCAGATTACTTTTATTTAAGATAAAATCTATACTTTGTAAAATATTTGATTTTGGGTTTAGTCCGGGCCGCGGAGGGATATAATTTTCTGGGTTCGTTAACAATTCAGTCCTCGACCGCAGTATTGTGTACTTAAGTTGTTTCATTTTCACCGCTTCTTGCAGGAGATGAAACCTTTACCGGAGAAAAAAACACAAACGTCTGAGGAAACGTGTTCTTGTTGTGATAGAAAAGACGAAATAACGGTTTTGGATGCAGAGAATGAATTCGAAAGCTCAAATGTTATACCGCGTGAAAATGCAATCGCTACAAGAACAATACAAGAAAGTTTGGACACTCGAGAGCATGCCGCGGTGATAGATGACTGTGCATGCACTGACGAAAGCAAAGCGGAAACTGAAAACAGTACTTCGTTAGATCGAGAAGCGTTAAGCTTAGTAAATAATTCAACAGCCGTTACCCACGGGCAACCCGCAGACGAAGGATGTTCGATGGAAATTCCGACGAAGATAGAAAGTGGCGCAAATACTGTATTAGAAAGTGCAGGAACGCTTTCTGCACCAATGGACCTTGAAGACAAAACTGCAACAACTGATGCTCGTTCAAACATGGCGGACGAACCGCCCGGAAGCGTTTGTATCGAGATGGGCGATGTTACTGAAGAAAACGGTATTAAAAACAATATTTCTGACAAGCCATCTTCAGAGACAACCATTATATACTTTGCTGAAGGTGATAATTCAGACTTGGAAGCCGATGTGTGCCGTATATGTCATTGCGGCGAGGAAGTTGAAGTATTGATCAGCCCTTGCATGTGCACGGGATCTGTGAAGTTTGTTCATCATACTTGTCTTATGAGTTGGCTGCAGAGAGCTGTGATGAGCAAATGTGAACTGTGCCTTTATCCTTTAGCTGTGAAAAGAAAAAGAAAGCCCTTATCTAAGGTAAGTGCAGCACATGAATGGTCGGTCTTACGAAATGTGCCTCACGACACGGTAGACGTTTTCACCTGTTCCCTGCCAATCTCGACATTTTTCTATCACGCGCCGCAGCTCGATAAAAATAACAAAAGAAGCTTGAAACAGTAATAAGTATTTCAGTTTTTTTCTTCATGTTTTCCTTTTCCTCTGTTAAACTGAGAACTAAGCTTGTTTTTCTTACTTGCAATTATTCACTGTTGAAACACTTTATTTCGGGCGTGAATTCTGTTGGGCATTTATCATACATGTATCCCCTGCTTTTCAGCTGAGTCTGCTCAGGGTTAAGAAGTGGATTAGAATTACGATCTGGGAGTTGACTTCAGTCTGTTTTTAAATCAAGGCTCTTCAACCCTTTTCGGAGATAGGTGAATGTTTTGCAAAATTATGTGTTCGAAGCTAAACACATACTTGGCAACATTTATTATAAACATGATAAACAAAGGCTCAAATAGCAGGTGTTCTTTTGTTTAAAGGTGAAAACAAGTTTTGTTTTTCTAAAGCTGCTTGGTGACAAAGTTAAGAAGTTCAAAATTAATAATAATAATAAAAAACAGAAAATTCGGTTGGCGTAAGATTCTTTCTTGCGTTAAATTTAGCGGTTGTGAAGCTTAGATCTTAAATCCACAAGTGATGAACTACTTTGGCATTCGTTTGTTTACATAATTTGAAATACATTTCAAAGAAAACAGACACAATTAGGGTGCTAGCCTATTGTTCTTTCGGAAAAATAAAAAAAAAATCATTGCAGTCACTCAGGAAAATGTTGTGAGTATGTGGAATTTCTTAAAGAAGTGTTTGGAAAGGCTTTGGTCGTCACCATGGATAGTAAAGAGACTATCTATGGTCGTCACAAAAAGAAAGCCGCTTGTTTATCGTTCAATCCTTTGAAGAGCTTTCGTCATTTTGCGGCATTTTGGCGAAGTGTAGCCACATCATGCATGACTGGCTTATTTACGTACCGGTTCCCATATGCAATAGTAAATATATAGAGGCTAAGTTATGGTCAAACTGGAACAAGTTAATGTAATCGGGGCCCGAACTCTCGCTCTCAGTTGTTCGTTCACACCAGCCCTTTCAAGCAATTTTTGACAAACATGACGTTGTCTTTGTCGCTTTGCCATAGTAATAACTTTATCGGCACTCCCCCGGGGCTTTTCAGGCTAATAATAAATCTACATACCATTCCCTATCAGAAAACAAGCTCTTTTCGTGAAACACAAGGCATAAGGCCATTTACCACACGCCTGCTTTACAAATTACATGTGAGAGTATCACTGTTGAGCACTGTTGTAATAAACACCCCAGGCGTTTATTTGAGAAAATACGATATTTCTCCCGCCTTTTTTATGAGACTCTGCGGCACTAGTTTTAGTAATAATTTTGTTTACCTTCGTGGTTGTGAGGTCTGCTAGGCCCGTAGCAAGTACAAACGCTAAAACCTTGTGTAACCGTTATCCTTTTTTCTCTTTCAGTGGCGACTCCCAGAAGACAAACCCTTTCCCATTTTATGGCTCTTCACATACGTGGTTGCAATGACAGTCAACGTAGCTTCATTAACGAAGGACGGGAGCCAGCGATGTGTATCTGACCCTTGCATTATATTCTACGTGCTTGGGTCAGCGGGCGCACTCCTAGGGCTGGCATTTTTCTATCGCTGGTTACGCAAGACTGTGCGCTACTTTGCGAAATGGATCGCGTTAAACCAGGAATGGACTCTAGTGGGACCTATTGACCTACGAACACAGCTGGGGCAGACAAACCTCGCATACTCTTCAAAGTCGCTATCAGAGACAGATGCGACACAGGAACAAATCGCATGAGCTTTGCTACCAGTAAGTGATGGAAAAAAGGAGTGATTCCCTGGCTGACTGGTTAACCTCGCCAACTGTTTCTATCACAGAAACATTCGTTGGAAGCGAACGAACGAAGCTCAATGAAGATTTCGACTGTTACGTAGTGTGATGTCGTTCTATGATCGGTTACCATTGACAACAATCACTGTGATCTGACAGAGCGTCATTTCTGCTTATTCCTTTCACTGCCTCTAGTGCCCAGAATTAACCAAACTTCGTACGTGAATCATTTGAGACTGGTTAACACAAAAAACACACTTTTCACGTCTCAAAGTCAGTTAGCAATGTGAGTGCAAGGGTTAATCTATGTTTAGAACGGCAAATCAAATAGAGACGTTTTCACTTGGGCGTCGTAAAACAAACAGACGCAGACATTGCAATGAACCAATCAGAACTCGAAGCAAATACATGAAGCCGGCGCCAAGCGCGAGAAAACGCGTGCGAGTAAGTCACGATTGGTTTTGGTTTTACTTCTGATTGGTCGAGAAAGTTACTCGAGATTCTTTTAGCCAATCACAAAGCTAAGCAATGAAAAACCAAAAGAATCGTGAAAATACATTCGATACTTATTGAAAACCGCTCTATTCGATCATAAAATTGAAATTTTGATTACCTAAAAGGAACCAAAAAGAAGGGGAAAAGTTAAATATTCCTGTTATTTATATAAATCAGTATATTTTGTGTTTTAAAGGTTTTTCTAAACCAAAACATATTTCGAACATTTTTTCTGGACTAATACCCCATTCACACCAACGGTTAAACATGTTTAAATGTTGTTTAGTTTAACTACGTTTTTAGCCTGTATCTTGAACGTTTTTAAATGTATATGACTCGTACTACCTGGAATGGTAATAAAAGTCAATTAAGTTGCTTTTAGTAAAGATTTCACTCCAAATATTACGGCACGTTTGGGGGTATTTTTCTAAACCTGTTTTAAACTAAGCAACATTTAAACATGTTTAAGCGTTGGTGTGAACATGGTTTAAGAGAGCGTTTATTTGTACAGGTCATCCAAATTACGTTAAAACAAAGCGATATAAACTATTGTTAAATTATTGAAAAAAGGAAAACGTTAACTGCAACGCAAGAACAATAAACATATCTATTTAGGAGAGAGAATAATTTCATAATACAATTTGTTTATAACCCATGTTGATAATATTGTTTGAAAATAGTTTCGTTGAGAGGTTCGATATTATTATCGAATGTTTACGTTTGCTAACGTGTTAAGCGTTTTGTAGATGAAGTTTTGAATAAAGGAATTAAAGACGTATATTATGGGTGAAAATTCCTGCCAGTAACTATCAACTAACATGACGAGTACAGTGAACATGAAAGCACACACTTCCAGTCAGTGTTGTGGACTTTAACGCAGCTTGAGAAGGCAAGATGTTTTGTCGAAACTACAACCAAAGACAAAAGTGTTGGGAAGGTTCCTTGTTTTCCTCACCCCTCCCCACTCATCCCCCCTCTTCAAAGTTGCTGTTAACGCTTAACTTACACTGTCTTTTGTATAGACGTCTTCAACATTGGATTTGGGGGAGAGAGGGCTATAAAAAGCGTTGCGCGCGCCTTTAATTGAGCTGAAACCCTTTTTAGCGTTTTACAAACCTTCCCAACTAATTTTGTCCTAGGTTGTAGCCTGCGAGCAAATTTTCTTAAGGAAGGAGAAGGGGACAGGAACAGATCTGGCTCATAGTCTATGTCGAAACAATCGATAAAACATTGGGGGATAAGACGATATGGGTGGGGTTTACTACTCGGAGAGAAATCTATTTGGGTGTAATTGATTCTAAGTTCGGACATTTAGCGTGCGTTGTACAACCCACAGGGCGAAAACTGCCAAATCATTTTATTTTTCATACCCTAAACCGAGGAAAAGCTCCCATTTTTTGCCGGAGTAGTTTCGGTGAATGAGAGACACGGTCCAAGCCGGTAACGGAAGTGCGATGCTCGCGCTCAAGCAGGCTTTGTCCCCATGCATTCCCCCACTCTGGCATGAGCTTTCCCAGATTCCACCGCGTCGATTCGTTTGTATCCCCCCGCCGTTCGTAACCAACATTCTTGTTAAAGGGAGGGTTTCACGGTTCGGCGCATGTGCGAGCTATGATGTAACCCATTTAATTTCATTGTTTAAAGCAATCGGAAGCGAGTAGCTAAGGGGCTATACACATGATACCAGAACAAGTTTCATTCCGAATGAGTTTCGTTCTCGCTTGCGTGGTTTTCGCGCCAGATCAGAAAACAAAGATGGCGCAAGTTTCGCGCAACGTTACGCATGCGCCACTCGCCCCAGACTACACGGTTTGCGGTTTTCATTTTGGAACGAAGTTCGTTTTCAGTTTACATGATACCAGAATGAAATGTCATACCTGAAAGGGAATTTCATTCGGATTGAAAACCGGAGTGAACTCATTCCGGAATGACCTGTACGGGAACAAAATTTCGTCGCGGTTTCATGTAAACAGATACAGAGAAATATATGGAGATGAATGAACTCGTTCCAGTATGAAAGTCATTCCGGTATCATGTGAATAGCCCCTCTGGCGGGAAATTTGCCCGTGAAAATGCCGCAGATTGAATAGATGATTAAACATACCCATGTGCGCCATGAAAGCCACCAGGGCGTAGAATAAATCCTTCGGGTCAAAGGTTTTATTCAGTGTTGACTTTGTCGGTGTTATCCGTTGAAATTTTCTGTGAATTTTGGTCATCCTTCGCTTTGTTTGGACTAATTATAGTATCTGATTATTTAAGTAAATATGAGTGCTTTTTTATCGATAAAATTGGTAAGAAAGCGAGTAAATCATTTTAATCTGTGCACATGCGCCGCAACCTCGTTCCCAGGGCTTTTCTTTCATATTGATCTTAAAGGGATGGTTTCACGGTTTGGGGCATGCAACCTCGTTCCCAGGGGGAAAAACCCGGGGAACGAGGTTGCATGCGCCGAACCGTGAAACCATCCCTTTAAAGTGCCTATCACCCCTAGAAAGTTATTTTCAGAATCAACTCTATGTACATTGAATAGTTGAATGGTAAAATATTTCTTGTTTTAAACGTCGTGTTAGTGAGTTATAGAGATTTGAATTTACAAAATGCAAATTAGATGACGTCAACCCGGGAATCATTATTATACAACTACTTGTTTTCACCTCCAAGTAATATTTTTTTACGAATCAATTGACTACCCACAGTTTAGTTTTAGTATTTTTCAAATTAATTATCCTCAAGCTGTAAACTGCGCATTGTAGATTGCCGTAGAAATAATGGCAAATTCCCGGGTTGATGTCATCTAATTAGCATTTTGTAAATTCAAATCTCTATAACTCACAAACGCGACGTTGAAAACAAGAAATATTTTACCATTCAACTATTCAATGTACATAGAGTTTATTCCGAAAATAGCTTTCTAGGGGTGATAGGCACTTTAAGATCAAACGCTTCATATGAAACTGACTGCAAAGAATATCCATACTAAGTGAATCAGCCATATTTTCACTTAGGATCTGTGTAAAGACCTGTTATATCAAAAGAACAAAGCAAATAAACGTACAAAGACAGCATATAACATGCTACGTGAAAATATGGTTCACCAGCGTGGAATCGAACCTGGGTCGCCTGCTTACAAGGCAGGAGTGATCACCGCTACACCACAGGCGAACCAATATATTGTTTTTATTTATCAGTTGACAATTATTTTTTTGTTAGAGGCCGTTTCCATGGCAACATAAAATCTAAAAAAAATGGCAAAAACTTTGCAAGAATGGACTTAATTCTTTAATATTTCGAGTATCCTTCGGTGAATGTTTTTTAAACTTTGCTATCTCAAAATTTGCGATGTTTTAGAAGTATTCGCCAGAAAAAAAACGCGAGAAAATCTGCGATTAATTTTGCTTATTTTTGCTTTGCTGACGTAAGAAAAATCGTAAAAATGACTTTGTGAAAGCACGCAAAATTACTACAGCCACGTCATCAGCGCGAACACATCGATTACTGTCCGTCCCACGTCTAGGCGCGCCGATTGTTTCAAAATTAATTTTAGCTATCGATCGCCATATGTGTGGTTTAATCGCATAATCGCTTCACAAAAGAGTCCTATTAATGCCATAAAGTGTCCTTTAATTCATCTCATCTTGTAACTTGGTCGGTAAAAGGGTGTTCACAGACTGCAAATTTCCAGTTCGAACATGTGTGGGTATCACTAGATCAGTTGAGCGTTTTTTTCGATCAGTTATTTGCGGGTTGCTAATATAATTTGTTTCATTATTATTTGTAAATAAATTGTTGTTGTTGTTGTTGTTGTTGTTGTTATTACTTATTAATAATCAGTTGTCAGTTTGTTTTTCGATCATTTGTGCTTCTTATTCGTTTATTTGTACTTGTCTTTTGATCAGTTGTGCGCTTTTTTCGATCAGTTGTATGTTACATTCAATCAGTTGTCGGTCTGTCAGATTCGATCAGTTGCGTGTTTTTCGATCAGTTGTGTATTTTATTCAATCAGTTGTTAGTTTGTAATTCGATCAGTTGTGCGTGTTTTTCGATCAGTTGTGTATTTTATTCAATCAGTTGTTAGTTTTGAATTCGATCAGTTGTGCGTGTTTTTCGATCAGTTGTGTATTTTATTCAATCAGTTGTTAGTTTGTAATTCGATCAGTTGTGCGTGTTTTTCGATCAGTTGTGTATTTTATTCAATCAGTTGTTTGTGTTGTGCGTGTTTTTCGATCAGTTGTGTATTTTATTCAATCAGTTGTTAGTTTGTAATTCGATCAGTTGTGCGTGTTTTTCGATCAGTTGTGTATTTTATTCAGTCAGTTGTTAGTTTGTTATTCGATCAGTTGTGCGTGTTTTTCGATCAGTTGTGTATTTTATTCAATCAGTTGTTAGTTTGTAATTCGATCAGTTGTGCGTGTTTTCGATTAGTTGTGCGTATTATTCGATCAGTTGTTAGTTTGTAATTCGATCAGTTGTGCGTGTTTTACCATCAGTTGTGCGTGTTTTTCGATCAGTTGTGTGTGATATTCGATCAGTTATGCGTGTTTTTTGACCAGTTGCGTATTTTAATTAATTAGTTGTCCGTTTGTTAATTTATCAGTTGTACGTGTTTTCGATCAGTTGTGCGTGTTTTCCGATCAGTTGTCTATTTTATTCAATCAGTTGTCAGTTTGTTATTCGATCAATTGTACGTGTTTTTCGATGAGTTGTACGTGTTTTCCTTCAGTTGTACGTGTTTTCCATCAGTTGTGCCTTTTTTTGATCAGTTGTGTGTTACATTCGATCAGTTGTCAGTTTGTTATTCGATCAATTGCACGTGTTTTTCGATGAGTTGTGTATTTTAATTTATCAGTTGTCCGTTTGTTATTCTATCAGTTGTGCGTGTTTTTGTTCAGTTGTGTATTTTATTCAATCAGTTGCCACTTTGTTATTCGATCAGTTGTCCGTATTATTCGATCAGTTGTGCGTGTTTTCGATCAGCTGTGTATTTCAATCGGTAGATAGTATCGCTAGACAATGTTTAAAAATATCAAACGAACTACACGACTGTAAGCGATAAAAATTTAACCAGCCGAATGTAAAAAGTTAACAACCCCTGTGAAATAACAAATTTTATCTTCAATCTTTTATTTAACAAATAAATTAAATTAAAGAAATAAATTTAAATTCATTAAATTTAACTATATACGATTCATTGTCTTCCCTCTCGCAATTCGTTCATCTTTAAACAAAAAGGGTAGTTTCTTGGTGTTGCGGATGGTGTGATCACCAAATGACGTAAAAAAAAAGATTCAAAAGACACTGATCACAATACACAACTGATCGAAAAACACACACGACTGATCGAATTACAAACTGACAACTGATTGAACAAAATACACAACTGATCGAAAAACACGCACAACTGATCGAATTACAAACTGACAACTGACAACTGATTGAATAAAATACACAACTGATCAAAAACACGCAAAACTGATCGAATCTGACAAACTGACAACTGATTGAATATGATACACAACTGATCAAAAACACGCATAACTGATCGAATATCACACACAACTGATCGAAAAACACGCACTAGTGATGGTAAAACACGCACAACTGATCGAATTACAAACTAACAACTGATTGAATAAAATACACAACTGATCGAAAAACACGCACAACTGATCGAATTACAAACTGACAACTGACAACTGATTGAATAAAATACACAACTGATCAAAAACACGCAAAACTGATCGAATCTGACAAACTGACAACTGATTGAATATGATACACAACTGATCAAAAACACGCATAACTGATCGAATATCACACACAACTGATCGAAAAACACGCACTAGTGATGGTAAAACACGCACAACTGATCGAATTACAAACTAACAACTGATTGAATAAAATACACAACTGATCGAAAAACACGCACAACTGATCGAATAACAAACTGACAACTGATTGAATAAAATACACAACTGATCGAAAAACACGCACAACTGATCGAATAACAAACTGACAACTGATTGAATAAAATACACAACTGATCGAAAAACACGCACAACCGATCGAATTACAAACTAACAACTGATTGAATAAAATACACAACTGATCGAAAAACACGCACAACTGATCGAATTACAAACTAACAACTGATTGAATAAAATACACAACTGATCGAAAAACACGCAACTGATCGAATCTGACAGACCGACAACTGATTGAATGTAACATACAACTGATCGAAAAAAGCGCACAACTGATCAAAAGACAAGTACAAATAAACGAATAAGAAGCACAAATGATCGAAAAACAAACTGACAACTGATTATTAATAAGTAATAACAACAACAACAACAACAACAACAATTTATTTACAAATAATAATGAAACAAATTATATTAGCAACCCGCAAATAACTGATCGAAAAAAACGCTCAACTGATCTAGTGATACCCACACATGTTCGAACTGGAAATTTACAGTCTGTGAACACCCTTTTACCGACCAAGTTACAAGATGAGATGAATTAAAGGACACTTTATGGCATTAATAGGACTCTTTTGTGAAGCGATTATGCGATTAAACCACGCATATGGCGATCGATAGCTAAAATTAATTTTGAAACAATCGGCGCGCCATAGTATGACACGTCCACGTTCCGTGGTTTTCCAAGCCACCTGAACTGTCGCTGGCTGCACGTTCGCCGATTGTTTGTTGAGGCGTGCGTGGGATGGAATATACCTGCTCCGTTTTTCCACAGACGTCAGACAAGTCGATACCAGGTTGGGGTGTCGATACCGGGTTGATAGCTTATCGATACCGGGTAAAAAGCTTGTCGATACCAAGTCTATGGCTAATCGATACCTAAGCGATACCGGGTTGTGCCACTTTCGTCGTACGTTCCTGTCTTTATGAAACATTTACGTCACTTCCAAAGCGACCGTACATTCAACAGGCGTGATGTAATCACCAACGGCCGCTCCACATAGCGGACAAGGAAAGGAGGAGTCTGCTAAACTGTTGGCCTATAACAATATTCACTTGTTAGAATATAGTTGAAGAACATACCATGTAGCATGAAATTTTTGCGGATTGCCCTCGATCCGCAAAAATAAGTTCCCGCATTAAAAAACTCTCGCAAAATAATACTCCGCAAAAATTTACTCCCGGTTTTCAGTCAAATAAAAAACTCTGATTTTTAATATAAACTTGCGTTACAGGGACGATATCGAACGTAAATAAGAACTATTAACATTGATTTTTAAGTGATAGATAAAATATGAGCGGGAGATCTGTATGGGCGTTTACAATGGCGAGCCGAAGGCGAAGCAGGTGAAGCAAGTGTCTGTATCTACTGTTTAATAATTCATCAACTCAGTTGATTTGTATTGGGGTTATAGAGGTGTACATGTGACTCAAATACCACCTATTGATTTGTCATAACTGTTATGAATTATTGATAAATTTTATAATGAAAAACAGCAAATGTTTTCAATAGTAACAACAGTTTTTCTTGAGCGTGACAGGGGGCAATTTGCGTCTGTAGTGTCGTCGAAATGTAGGGGAGTTGTCACGTGCCAGCGGTTAAAAACAATGGAAAAATTCAAATCATCAGCATTGAAGGTGGTCGCGGTCGCTTTCAAGCGGTGGTCGCTCACGAGAGGTTCCGACTACAATCAATTCTCTCTTAAGCGACCACCCTTGGTGCAGGAAAAAGTGGTGACTCAAGGGAGGTGGTGGCTTTACAGAAAAATCAAGACAAACAGTATTTGACAGAGATACAAAAAGGTTACAGTCAACCCTCTCTCTTAAGCAACCACCCTTGGTGCAGGAGAAAGTGGTCGAACAAAACGGTTACAGCCAATTCTCTCTTAAGTGACCACCCTTGGTGCAGGAAAAAGTGGTCGCTCAAGGGAGGTGGTCGCTTTAGAGAAAAATCAATTTGAAACAGTATTTGACAGAGATTCAAAACGGTTATTTAAAAAGTGGTCGCTAAGAGAGAGTTGACTGTGAAAAATTCATTTGGTATTATGGTAAGTGGACACTTAGCCCATGCAGGTTCGACTGTGTAAAACCAACTTGCACGTGGCAGCTATGACCGGATTTGGAGGAGGGGGGATTCGATGCGTACATTACCTTGATACAGTAGTAACAGAACACGTGACCGCATCGTCCCTGGTGAGGTGCTGTGGGTGGTTCATTGCAGATTCCACACTCGTGGCACGCCACTTTGATTGACGGCTGCTTATCGAGAGTCGCTGGGCTTGAGAACTGTCTGACAATCATGTTCTTGAGTTTGTGAATGTTGATGAGCGGAAGAAGAAAGAACACAAATTCCTAACAACGAAAGAAGGAATGAATTATTTTTAATACAACTTGAACTAACTGAAATATTTGAATTTCTGGTGTATGTTACAGTTCCACATGGTGATCACTTGATATTAGATAAACTACTTTATTTTAGAGCAATTTTAGTCAATTGAGTGTAGCAAAACCAAAACCAATCACAGCAGACGCAGACAATCCAATGAACCAATCAGAACTCCAAGCAAATACATGAAGCCGATGCCAAGCGCGGGAAAACGCAGCGGGTTTTTTTTTTTTTTTTTTTACTTCTGATTGGTTGAGTAATCGACGCGAGATTTTTGAGCCAATCACGAGCGCGGACAACTATTGTGTAGGCTGCCGGCACCAAAAGAATGTCCACAGGCCCTGCCGCCTCCTTGCCCCTCCCGGACCACGCTCGCTCCACGATGCGCTTTGCTCGCAGATTTCCTTTTAACCCAATATCCCCCTGACTGGAGCCTGACAACTGGCAACTGCGAGAGCGACTTCACCTTACTAAATTTAATACAACCATGTACTCACTGCAAATCCATGCCAGAGTAGCTCTCTTGTCATGAATTCAAAACTGACTTGTCTAATAGACTGCCGCTGAGCAAACACTGGATGAATGCGAAGGATACGCTCTAGTAAGGACGGATATCTAAAACAGTTGTTAAGTAGTGTAAAAAAAAAACTCCATTGTATTACTGTTGAAGATCTTCTTTCGACTACTCTTGTAAGTGAGGGGCTCCACTCATCAACCATCTCTTAGCCACCTGGGGTAAATGTTATTACAGTAAACACCCACTTATAAGAACCTACATTTTTACAAGTCAGCCTGAATAGGTTCTAATCTATCGGGTGTTTCGTGGGAAATCAGGCTGTTTAGGTTCTTAATTAGGTTCTCATTAAAGTGCACCTAAACCCCATTTTTTTTTCTTTTAATCAACTCAATGTAGGTTGAAAAGTCGAATAGTGAAATATTTCTTGTTGTTAAGGTCGCGTTAGAGATTTGAATTTACAAAATGCTAATTAGATGACGTCAAATCAAGACTTTACCATTATTTCTACTTCAATTTACAATACACAGTTCACAGCTTAAGGATAATCAATTTAAGAAATACTAAATAAAAACTGTTAATAGTCAATTGATTTGTAAAAAAAATATTACTCGGAGTTGGAAACAAGTAGTTGTATAATAAACGAGTCTTGATTTGACGTCATCTTATTAACATTTTGTAAATTCAAACCTCTATAATTCACTAACGCAACGTTAAAAACAAGAAATATTTAACTATTCAACTTTTCAACGCATATAGAGTTGATAAAGCGAAAAAAAAATTGGAGGGTTAGGTGGACTTTAACTATTGTGTACAGTACAGTGTACTACAGTTTACAGTGGACCTCTGTAAGCCTGGCTTGAATTACTAGAACTACAGTACACACTAAACAGCAGTGACATCTTATACTGAATCTATATGGGAGCTGGATTTTTAAATACAATGCCTGTTTTTTAATTAACTTAATTGGACTGATCTTAGAAATAAGAACCTATTTCAAATGTCAGGCTGAATGGGTTCTTACATGTATATAATGGGGGTCTAATTTCCAAATTCCAGCCTCCAGGTTCTTAATCCACTAGGTTCCTATAAGCAGGTGTTTACTTTGTTATGAAACAACATAAAAGTTAACAAGGATACTGCCCCTTTTGTAGAAATACAAGGAAGTTGAGGACAGAAAAAACTTGAAAAACTTTTTCTCCGACATGAATGCATCTCCATATCTGAAGCAAAAAGGTCAGTAAAAGGTATTCAAGAAAAATGCACATTACAAACACATAGAAACAAATTACCAGTGCACAGTTTGTCAACAGAATCAGTCTCTTAATTACAATGTATAGATCAAATCAAAATTTTGATATCAGTACTGGTAAAACTGAATGATTGGATCACTTGTTATGATCACTTGTTATGTCGCAGGGGAAGGAGGGGGGAATTTGAACTCCGGCATCATCAGGTGGGGAATTTGATCATCTAATGCCTCATGAAAGCCATTTTAATGTTGTGACCACCATCGATGGTGAACACAAGAATAGCAACTGCTGAGAAATAAGCAGAGGTTTCATAAAGCTTTCTAAGCAAGGCAACAGGATATAGTTATAAAGAACTACTGGATACAAAATGCAATTTCACAACTTCAACTACAAGAATATGGTCCAAAAGTAAGGCAATTGCATCTCCTAACATGATACAGTGGAATTTCTGGGAGCCAGACACTATCATGCTCTAAATGGCTGCCTTACAGTGAAAATGAGCCAGGCCAACCACTGATGTCCACCTTAGAGAAGTGTCCATCTTATTGGGGAGTCTACTTTGAGAAAATTGGTTGAGTGTATTGGACCGGGATGTGAAGGGGTGTTGAAATTTCCATATATAATGATTCTGACTTTTGCTTCAAGCTATCAGTTCTGTCTTTTTAAGTACTATATAGATGTATCTGTACTCACAAAATTGAAGTCTGAAATTTTGTCTGTAATTCTTCGGATCTCAGTGCTTCTCTCTTTTATGTAAGGTATTCCCACAGCACAGAAACCAAGCAGTATTTTTTGTAATAAATTTATACTGATTCCTGCAGAAAGATTGCAGTGAGGTTATAAGTTAAAATAGAATGTGACGTCTGTTGGTGAAAGAAAGAATTACCTAGTTCCTTGTGAAAAAGTTAATATTTAGAAATTAAAGATCCCATGTACATGTTTACAGATGCAAGAATGAGAGGGAGATTGGGGGAATTTCATAGTTTGTTGTAAATCTTCAGTTCCAACCTCAACCCACTGCCTTAATCAAATATTTGTGTTAAACCCTTAGGTACCTTTGACTTTTTATAGGGGATGGACATTTTGTAATTGGACAGCTGTAATTGGACACCAAAGTTGCATGCGCATCATGAATGCGTCAGAATGCACTTACTGGTTCAAACTGATAGAAAATATCCCTGTTGTTTTTACCAGATAGTTCACATAAGTAGGACAATCACATGACTTTTGGAGGGCATATAGTTTATTTGTGGGCCGAGTAGCATCATTTGTGCCCGAGCGGAGCGAGGGTGCAAATGATGTTACGAGGGACACAAATAAACTATATGCCCGACAAAGGTCATGTGATTATCATTATTATCAATACACAAGGCCAAATCGTACAAATTCATTTAATAAGAAAAAAATGTTTAACAGAAACAGGGCCATAAATGCGTTTGCAGCCTGTTTGCATTTTCAACCCGTCAAATTCAATATCGCCCGTCACTCACGCGGGTTTTCTCAAAGGCAGTTTCTTATTTGGCCGCGTGTATTGATAATAATGATTATTATTATTTTTTTATCTCAAATTTTTGTTATTCAGTAATTGGGCTTTGTGTCATACGATTCAGGGATAATCATGTTCATACATGTAACTTAAAATCTGATTTGAGATAACTTGCCCGATTATTCCCTGAATTCTACTCCATTCAATCCAATTACAATTACTATAATCGCCTCTGATCATTTACCTGTTGAGCTATACTTCATATTAAGCATAATCTGACCAACAGTGGCATCACAACTGTACACTGAAAACTGAATTAAGACTGTCTATCAGAACTGCACAATATTAGTGTAACATTGTTCTGGAAAGAGATTTACTGGGTTCAAAATGAAATCTGAGAGCAATGGTATTGTCTGATTGCTTGAGTAGCTAAGAGCTCATTGGTGAACTATGAGCTCTCTCTTGTTACATCAGCATGTACCGTAAACACCGGCGTATAAGCTGCACTCACAGATAAGCCACACTCCAAGATTTGAAGATCAATATTTGGTAAAAAAATGTCAGTCAGAGAATTGGCTCCACTAAGCATGAGCTAGACTTTGCTTCTATCCATCGAATCATCCTTTATCGACAAAACACTATTCATTGTAGCTACGTTCATAGCCTGAGACTAGTAATTAATTATTACTATTAATTATTACTATTAATAATAATAATTATTAATTATTATTAAAATGGAGCTGGGATAGTATTCTAGGGTGGTGAGTTTAGGGTTAGGGTTAGTTATATGCGTAGATGTACCACTGTGAAAGATATGGTTTTCAAACAATTTAGTCTGGGAAAGGATATAGAACAGCATTATAGGGCATCATATACCGGGCAACTGATTAGTGGTATGCATAGGATAAGGTAGGGAATTTTGGTGTCTACAGTGTAGTCTAGAATGGGGTTGCAAATGCAGCTGAACATGGTCTTGTATAGGGTAAGCAGTTCAGAGTCCCAGTGGCACACCACCAGCCAAAACTATACAGAGTCCCCACCCCCCCCCCCCCCCTCCCCCAAGGCTAATATTTTTTATGAGCTTGGGCATCTGACATGCTCATAGTAGCTAGTAGATTTTTAATGGTCACTAGCCCAGTGGCAACTGACTCAGCTAAACAGATGTCTTTTTTAAGCTTAAATCCAGGACAACCTCTCCACCAGTCATATGCACATTACTTTGCATGGCTATTGAGTATAAGAACTACATCAAGAGGGTCACAATGATATTACATTTGAAAAAATATTACTTTATTTAAGAGTTGATGTATTTAACATAAAAGCAAGGACACTGTTTTCATGTCCCCTACTACCAAAATCACTAAACTGTTAGCACCCTGTAAAAAATGATCAATCGCATTTGAATTTTGGGCTTGTTCACGTGACGATTTGGAGCGCCCAAATTGGTCAGGTGACATTCTGTTTCTTTTGTTTCTGTTTCTGAACCCAATCCCCCAAATGTCACATGACCAATTTGGGCGCTCCAAGTGGCAGTGCTCGACCTTAACTTTTTGGCTTACTAGTCCTTGGGCTAGTGGGGCGGCCGGTCTGAAATTCACTAGCCAACAGGTATCATCTGCTCAAACCCATTTTTTATTAGTCCTGGACTAGTGGACTACCGCTAAGGTCGAGCACTGAGTGGTCACGTGAGCAATCCCAAAATTCAAATGCAATCAATCATTTTTTACGGGGTGCTAACAGTTTAGTGATTTCGGTAGTATTGGAGACAGGACCGCCATTTCTACTGTGAGGTCATATAAGCCATGTGAAAGTAATTTGCTGATATCATAGCAAAGGTAACACCTTCATTCTCAGTTATTTTAAGACCCTGAGTGTTGGGCGGGCCAAGGATCAAACTCATGACCTCCCACTTAGCAAACTGGCACTCCACCAACTGAGATAACCTTGTGACGATGAAAGGGCTACAATCCATCCAGATGCCAATGAATAAAATCTATAGAATTTACTCACCCTCCAAACAAGAAACCTTAGAACTGCATTAAGTTCAGCTTCATATTTGGTTAAAACACCAGCCTACAACAAAATATATATATTCTTTATTATAATCATTCAGAATAATTTTATTCTAAACTGAGGTGACTTCTTGGAGACCTTCATCCCCTGTCGCCTATTCAATGTTGTTGCTACCCTGCTTTATCGGTTTCTGTCGCATTGGTGTCTCGCAAAATCTACCTTTTTACGTAGTCAGATCAGCCTTGCAGTTTGTCGTTTAACAAAATACAACATTGATTGATTGAAGAAGGGAAGTAGGGGAGAGGGGGGTGAGGTAGGGGGTAGCTAGGGGGGGAGGTAGGATAGAGGGGGGGAGGTAGGGGAGAGGGGGAGGGGAGGTGGGGGTTCTGTATGTCAATGGTACCAAACTTGCACTTTGAAATGAAAGCGCATCAACAATTTTGTCGCCGATCTATTGTAACTTATTTTAAGTCATGCTATCACACATTTCCTGATATGCTAAGTTATCAAAGTCTTGATTAAGATCCATCACATTTTCAAGTTTAGATTAATCATATTAAAGTTAACTGTTCTAAAAATGGGGGCTAAAAATAACCTTACCTCGAAATATTGGAATGCTCTGTTCAGTTGAGTTCGAAGAAGGTGGATAATTTCTTCATCTAGTTGAGCTGCATCCAGCTATAAATAGTGTTCAGTTTACTCATTTATAAAATTTAGTTCGACTATGTATCAATATTACCAATACAACTACCTGATTTACACGCAAAACTCTTTGCTCACTTCGTCCCGCTTCGTCCGCCATCTTGATTTTTCTATATCTTTACCCAAGTCATATTGCGCGCAGAGTGGCAGAGAGGGGCATGGGTCATCCCGCGGAAAAACACAGACTGCGCGCGACTGGATAAATATTTACGTTCATCAGGATCAGGAGCCCATCAATTGATGGGCTCCTGACGTTCATAAATAAAATTTTCCTTTTTCGCGAAGTCCCAGATGTAGGGGTTCACTACAAACAGCACTGAAAAGGCATGAATTGATCTCCGCGCGCGCTTTGCTCTTCGCTTCACAAGGTAACGGAGACTCTTCTCATGCACATCACTCTTATGTTGCACTCCTCTTCTGTATCTTCGTTGCCGGTCTTCGGCCAGCCCCGAAAACGTGCCGCGAGTGAACCTCTGGTACCCAGGGTACCCAGGGTAGTGGTTCGCTTAGTCTGTATGAGACCTAGATGCTTACCTGTGCGTTTGCGACCTCGTGTTACCATATCTTAATAAAGTGCACCGACAAAGTGGCAAATGAAACAATCTATAACCTCAACAAAACGAAACAGATTACTGCTGTTCCCACCAGATAAAGTTACTGGGAAGCTTCTCTGGGACACCTGCCGCATCTAGATACCAACAGAACCCACTAGATCATGTTATTCTTATGTGATGTTAGTCAAATACACGACCTGATAGGTTGGATGTTTAGATAAGGCACGTGATGGCTGCGTCACCACAGCCGTTCGACGATGATGATGATGATGTAATGTTGACGATGATGATGATGATGATGACGATGATGATGATGATGACATCTACATAATTTATTTGCAAAATCCTATAAGGACATCTGGCAATGATTATGATGAAGATGACGATTACTAAGACAATGACGCCTATGACGAATGATGTATGCTGGATGCTGATGATGCTGATCATGACGCAATGATGACGATGACGAGTTCGTTTCGAAATACAGGTACATGAAAGTGTAATACTTCTTCTGGCTTCTGTAAGTGTTTAACTCGCTAGTCAAGAAAGTAACAGTTTTGGTGATCCAAAAAGTCGCCTTTCCTAAGAGTAGTTTCAAAATAGATGTAGTCATTCAGTAACAGAACACAACCCAACCAGGGTTTGATCTGTACTTCTCAAACTCATTAAGTTTGAACAAAGGAAATTATAAGTGTGTCGACGGTGGTTTGGAAACGCTATCTTAATTAGCATAGATTTTGGCAATTTTATTCCTTCGTTTTCTCTGCATTAATAATGATCAGTTTGAGAAGTATACCAAACATTCGCCAAGAGTGTTCCATCAGGTTATCCAAACATCTTGAAGTTGGTTTAAAATACTCGGCTGCGCCACGTTTTCTCAACCTACTTCTCGGTGTTTGGATCCCGGATGAAACACTACATTCCTCGTGTTTGATATATTACCCGGTACTTATCCCTCAGGACGGGCTCTGGACAAAAACAAAAGCCATAAGACAATTTCAATTAGACGTCAGCGAGACGTGACTCTAGCTATTGTATTTACGCAATTTATGACCTACTGTACTGTGTAAATTTGCATTCGCCGGCAAACTTACGTTTTCCTTTGTTGTTTTTAGTTACAATAGTGAAACTGAAGTTTGTTTTTCAAACCTCCCGCTTTGTGCGCACGAGACCGGCCAAACCCAAATGTAAGAAAAATTCTAAATTTTATTCAGTATTGAAATGCTGAATGAAACAAATATAACCGTTGGAAAGTATTGCTGGAGCGTTTTTCAGGGTCATATTGCAGAATTTTATCCACCTTATATTAATCACAGAGTTTAAAATTATGCCTGCACTACACGACTCAATTTGTTTAATACAACTTAAGCGCACCTATCTGTCGTCCTAAGAAACTTCCCTTCAGTAATTTTTAGAAATTTAACAGGACAAATTTCATTGCACAAGCAAGCAGCAATTTGGGAGCAACTATAACGCAGAGACACAGGTGGCTTCTGTGTATGCATGACATTCAATACGGAAATCCGCGCAAGTTTTATATGAATTGAGGAAACGTAGTTACATTGTATATTAAAGTTTATATATCCTTTAAATTGCCCAGCTATTTGCTCTCAGTCGTTTATTTTGTTTACCCAAGCCGTCTGGTCTTAGAAAAATCTACCCTTTCGTATGCATATGCAATCCAATTAGGTAGGTAAGAGCCCCACACAATACGTTCATGATTACATTGATCCCGCTAACAATCGCATCGAGCTCTTAACCAATCAAATGCTACCGCAATGGCGTCTCTCGCCTGGGCAGATTAAATAGAATGTAACTTGCACGATTGTGTAAGTTGCGGGAGTAACTTTTGCAAGGCTTGAAACGAACAGGCGATGGAAGGCCCTCTGAGCTTCCAAAAACACGACGAAGTGGAACCTGATGCTTTTAAAAACAGTGGATCAGAAGAAGATGACATTGGTTATCATTCGATTGGACGAAACATCAAGGTAAAGTTCGGCTGATAGTTTAAGAAAACCGTTCTTTGGCACTGATTAATTTACACGGATCGGGGCAAAGCATCAGCTGGATCGCAAACTTTAGCAAATTCAGCTTTTCACTGCACACGCAAAAATCGGCCAATGTCATGATTTCTGATACTACCAAATTTCATTTTGCACAATATTAAAAAACAAACAATTCTATAAGAAAATACTGCTGAAGGGCTTCCATTTAAATGGTTGCACTCTAGGATTTCATCGACGGACTAAAACGTTAGTACCACATTACATCGCGACTCAAGGATTGCCTGGCAGTCAAAAGTTAATATAGCTCATTAATATTTTTAGCTGAGTAAGTTTTTAGTCGAAGTGCTTTGGCAAAGATTGGCTGTTAAGTGTAGAGAGAAATCGGCCGCAAATAGTCGAATAAAATGAGGACATTGTGGGTGCAGAACAACTAAAAGTCAGAAAAAATGTAGCAAAATCTTATCGTTTAATCCTAAGTAAGTTAATTTTCATCAGCAATTATTATCTACAGCATCTTTTGATCATAAATCGCTTCGCCAGGTAAGATTTGCAATTTTTGCCTTCAAGATTCCGCCTTAGTTCACGAGGCAGGTTTCAACTAAATTTGGGGTCATGCAAAAACCGTACTGTTTGTTTATCAACTAATTAATGTCTGGCGCAGCTTTCGTTTTAGGGCAACTTGTGTCTGCCCGAAGTGCAAATTCTTTTAGCAGCCTCTGTCGAATTTTAGTTTTGGGTTGCTCATGGCAAACATAATTACTAAATATAATAACCAGACTGTCAATTTCGGTTGCTATGCTGCTTAAAGGCCTTAAAGATTTTTCTTGGCGGGTAACACACTGATTGCATTTGTTGACTGTCAGTTCCCTAATCCAGTGGCTAAAAAATGGTGTTAGGTCGAAAAATAGGATGTAATGTAGATGTTTACTTTGCAATGACGACCTGATCAGATTTAAAGCAATCAGCGGATGTCGTTAAGCCAGTAATTGTCGGAAAACTTTAAACAGCGTTATATTTTTGCATAACAAAAGACTTTAACTCCAGGTTACAAAATCTCTTCGCCTGAGAAAATTTCTTCGCGTTTGTTGTGTAAGTTCAGCAAAACGTTTCATCATTTTTTTGACTTAAATACATATATTGTAGCTAAACTGCAATTTTCTAGCACTATTTCAAATATTAAATACAAAAAGGATTGACTGCATGTCGATTACTAGCCTCGAAATGGCTTTTCGGCAAAAGATGATTTTTTATATTTACTGTTTTTCGACTTGACACGCAACATATATTTTAATTTATAATACACATCTCTTTTATCAGCTACCAACTGCAAAGATCGAGATTTTCTTTCACTTGCAACAGGAAAAAATAATAATGATGCAATAGCCGTGAAAAAAAGATTGTCTACTGTAGACAGTTATATGAGGAACTGTCAAGCAGATATATAAAACGGCTTTACCTTTCAATTAACTTTTCGATCAGGGATTAAAACAACAACACAGCACCACACCTGGCAGCTATTTTTGTCAATGATGGGGGAAATTTGAACTTCTGAAGTCATTCTCTACAACATGTAACTTCTTTTCTTTTTCACGTAAACATTTCTGCGAGGCTATGCATTACTTTCCTTGCTATTAATGTTCACCAAGGTAATTAAAAAAACGTCAGGGTATCGGTTCCTCCATGGGCAGCTGGTTCCTCTTGTACTTTCATTTTTAAGTTTGGTTGTTTTAATTTCTGTCCCAGGTTACATTCCGAATGAGGTTATAATCTGTTTGACATCCTCAGAGATCCAGGGGCACTTATATTTTAGTCGGGACGAAGTAAACATGAACCCAGCAAAAATCGGCGCGACGAAAGATTTCGCCGATTTTTTTTCGGGTTGTCCCGTCCCGACTAACTGCCCCTGGGTCCCCGAGAATGTAATGGTGCTGGATCTTAGAGTGGGATCAGTATATATTTTCTCCTTCGTTGTAAAGAAGGCAGAAAAAGATTAAAAACGCTGCGAAATAAAGCAATAAATTATTGTCGAGTGCAAAAATTTCAGCACTTGCTCAGGAGGACAGTCTGGCCCGAATCAGGATAAATAAACATCACATTTATTCGTCACCTTCCGAATAACAAAAATCTTTCGACGACCTCACTGAAAACTGCATTTCTGTTCTACATTTAAATTTTCAAACCTCTCACTGAAACAAATGAATGTGCTGTTTTGGGGTGACCCAATTAAAAAAACAACAACAATGGTTTTAGTGATAATGACAAACTGTAATTTAAAGGATTTTTTGGGATACACAGGTGACAACCTCGTCCCAGGGTCTCTCTTCTTCGGAAACGAGGTTGCACATGTGATTGTCTTTAAAAACATATCGAGGATAACCTTATCTCTTGACAGAGACCCTCAAATATAACTGAGTCAGTTAGCGATGAGGAGAATTAAAGCATATCGCATGACGTCTTGAGTCTTGTGGTCCGTTCGGCTAAACTTACGTAGTTAATTTTTCTCTTAACAGCATGAAACAAACTCAACAAAATATATTTTCATGTTAGAGCAATGGGCTAAGAACTCCATGGCTTATATCGCAGGCCCCCCGCAGATGAAGGAAACAAAGTTAATTATGTTCCAGTTGTTGTATATTTAATTGTTCCGTACACTGAGTTACTATTTTTAGGAATAGCTCTTAGCTTTGAAGGACCCAACAGTAATATGATATAAAGATAAGTTTTATTAATTCTACTAAATTATAATCGGGTTTCAGGATCCAGATAGTTCTCGATTGGCTGGAAAAATGAACGTGGCTAAAATTTTTCGTGATATTTGCCGACATAAAACCTAAGAAAAGTTCAAATGTCACGGAGGACATTGAATTTAGCCCACGCGCGCAGGCTACATTGATTTTTACTGGTTTAATTTTCACCTTGCCGGTACGGACGGATCCCTCAACAATTCGCCAAAATATTAAGCGAAGATAAAACCTTTGCGAAAACGAAAGCTATTAGGAGATTAAGGTTTACTTACATTGTGATTGTTGTGCAAAAAAATAACGGATTTGAAGAATAAGACAACTTGAAATTTTGACTAGAGTTTTTCCATGTTTTATTATTTTTTTTCTGTTTTATTATTATTTTTTTTTTATGCCGTGGGACAAATTTTGTCTATTATTTTCAGTTACGGCGAATTTTGCAACTAAGTTCGCTAATTAAACTATGGGGTTGCCCTTTAAATATCCGCGCCTCCACTTGACATAAGTGCCTGATTGAAAATGTCTTTGGCCTGCAAGCATTCTATTGCCGTTGCTTGGAAAAAACATCGGTTTTGGAAACTTTTTTGTAAAATTTTGTTCCAACCGTAAAACAAACATTTATACAGAAAGGAAAAAAGTTTGTTACAGTTGTTCTAAGAGCTAAAATGTTTGTAAGGCTTTAGATCACGGGTTCTAATAAAATTGTACGTTTTCTTTTTCCAATTTGTATTCTTTTTAATATCAGTGCCCAGATATCAAAGCTATTGCCGTTTTTCTCTCAAATTGTACAAGTGTGTTGCTTTGACCGACCTTTCGGCAAAACAGAATTGCCAAAAATTAATCAATTGATGGTCATTATCTACTGAATCTTCATCTTCAATCTCAACTTTCTTTTGTAGATGGAGAGACAAAATTATTAAAATTATCTTAAAAGTGCTCAGTATTGGTCGCCCGAAATTATTCGCGTCCGAAATTAGTCCGATCGCGACATCATCTCAGTCCTGCAAAGGGAATTGAAAGACGATGCAATTCAGCTAAGCTTGTCTATAGCTAGACTATTTATATGTCTTGTATGCTTTGACGCAAGCTTAATCAAACATCCTTTGAAATTCTTTAATCTTGGCAAACCAAAAGGTTCGTTTGTGTGTGCTTACGGTGTTAATTTTGACAGGATTTAATCAATCTTGAAAACGAATTAAGCCGTCGCCATAGAAATGTACACCGAGTCGCGTTTCTTGCAGATTTAATTATGCCAAAAGTGATTTGTACTTTTGTTTTGGCGTAGTTTTGGTTTGTCGCGAAAGCAGAAGGTCGGAAAAAAGGCGTCTCCGATTACTCTTCTGGGTGAGTTTTTTTTTTCGCTCTAAAATCTCTCAATTTCTGGGGTGTTAGCCCAGCTGTCAATGAAATCGCTCAGTGGTTTGATTGAATGTAACGAGCAGCTAAAGCTGGCGTATGCTAATTTTAATGTATCCGTTCAATACTGCTCTGAAGTGAACTTTGGATCAACCTTAACTTTTATTTTTTACTGGTTGAAAGACACTAATAACTTAGCTTTGATTTGTTTTCTGTTTTCCTCATTCGTCGCAATTTCAGATTAAATTGCCTTGGCTCAGTAAGTGCGCAAGTCAGTCCTAGTTTATGGCGTTCTGAAATTCGCTGTTTTTAGCAGTTGGATTCTCAAGAAGCTCAGCTTCTCATTGTATAATTCGATCCGACGGTTGCATTTTCGAACATAACCATAACACCTTTACTCCTTTTTTCTTGATAAGGACCTAAAGTTGATAGAAGATATAGATTGAAATAAGAGTTAGTTTCTATTTTCGTTATTGCATTTGTGTCGATTGCACTGCATATAACCATAACACCTTTACAGCCACTTCTAGTCTTGCATTATTCAAGAACCATCAAGGTGATTAATTTTCCTTTTTTCTTGATAAGGACCTAAACATGCTGGAAGATAACGATTGCAACTGGGAGAGTTAGTTTCCATTTTTTTTTATTGCATTTGTGTCGATTGCACTGCAATGGCTTGGAAAACTACAATGTATCATGATCGGCTTGCATGCTGATAGGTCAGCTGTCAGCATTTGAATAATATGGTGGTGCAATGAGTATTCCAGCGCAATCAGTGTATTCGGTATTTAAAATGTTGTCGTGACTTTTTGGAATCGCCGATTGTCCGTGAAAGGACGCGGCGTAATTTGTTTTCAAACAATTTGCGGTTTTTAATTGCTGCTTGTAAAGACACAATGCATTGGGCTATTCCCAATTAATTTATTAATTACTCCGATGAATTAACAACAAAAATTCATTAATTAATGATTGCAGTAATACGGATCAAATTCGAGTATTTTGCGCAGGTCATATTATCGTCTTGTACAGTACAAGTTATGTCGAAATTCTGTTGTCGTCTTTTTTCACGGAGGTTCCTTTCTGGGTGTGAAATATGCTTGAAGCAACTTTAATCTGACGTTCCTCAGCCTTGTGCATACATTTTGACGTTAATTACTCGTTGTGGAGATTCAGGAATGTGGCGTCTTTCAATTTAGTGTTGACAAGCTCACGGAAACGAAGCAAGTAGCTGACCCGTTCAAGGGAATTTTTTTTTCTCGTTTTTACCCGCAATTCTGAGCAAATCACGGTCTTGAAAATAATTCTTTTGTGTAATATTTCCTGATCTCTTGATTTTCAGCATTGTTTCATGTACAAAACAGATTTGTTAGTTGATTTTGTCCACAAAAGCGTTTTGGTAATATTTACACTTTAGCGCGCTCCCCTTTCACGAAGTGGCGCGAAACAATAACCTTTCCACCTCGGTATCGCGTTGCTATAGCAACAGCCACTGACCGAGAGCGTGGCGTCGGTTCAGAAGGCCTAGAACCAGCCGGGATAGTTTACGTTAACTTCGGCCAGTAGGGAAAGCGAAAGATTACCAGCAGAATTGGAAAGATTACCACTCTTCGGGTTTGATTTTAGCGAGGATTTTGTGCCTTTTTTCCATCTTAAACGTTCATTTTACCTTGCTTGGAGCTCGGCGGGTTCCACTTTATTCAAGTATCGTGAAGTCCTGCTCGCCGAAGCGCGAAATTAGGACCGTGTTTGCGACTGCAGTAATTTGCTCCCTTGAAAACAGTTTAGTTTGTATTATGCGAGTATGAGCTACCACGAGGGAAGAAGTTCAATTTTAGGTGGCTCGCCAGAGCCAGGTCTTAGCTCTGTCATAAAGGTAAAGTTCAAATTTAGTGACGTTTCAGATAGAACGAACACAAGCTAAAGTTGTGTTCGAGTTTTGGAACCTCGATCGCTTGTTCGCTTGTGTTGTACTAACCGTTATCATGGTGTGAATGTGAGCGGAATTATTGACAACTTGGCTGTTTTTCCACAGAGGTTAGAAGACCAGCATTTGAACGGCGATCCCGGAGCGAAAAGCCCAACGGTTCCAACAAAGATTCGCGACATTGTCACAAAATCAATTTCACCCGTCGATTCCAAGATGGCGTCCCCGGGTTTTGGTGATGAGTCGCGAATGTTGCAGTCGGAGGTCAGCCGACTTGAAGATTTACTCGCTGCTACGAGAGCAGAGAGGGATGAAATTGGTTCTAAATACATGGCGGTTAGTGATAAGGTAAGAAAAAAATGGTAAAATGTGACGATTATAGAAAATTATAAGGTTTAGTTTTTATCATGAAATCTACTAACTCTAAAATTCAACTTCCCGTTGGAAATCGCGTGTAATAATTGGCTGGGTTATAATCAAGTCAATTGATTTCATTTCAATGCAAAAGACTAGGATAATTAAAGCGTTTGAAAGTCATTTCTCTGCTTTTAGAAGCACTGTTTGTTAAAGGTTTGGTCGCGTACAGACGCGTGGAAAGAGATTTTAATGTTACGTTGACTTTTGAAACTTGATAAGTTAGCTAAGCTTCAATTAAGTTGTGAAATAGATCATGCTGCTATGCGAGAGCTTAAAATTAGTTTATCCAACCCCCTTCTGCGAAAGCCCTTTAAATTTTCAATAACTTGTAAGTTTAGAATTTAAAATATATCCAAGGACGCTAAAATTCTGAATATTTTAGTACTGTTTGCACGGGCTTCCATTGTTGACATGTCACATAAACGTTAACAATCACTCTGTCTTTGTCTTAATCACCTTCGATGAATTTGCTTTGCACTAATTCGAGGGAAAAGAAAATAAGATAAGAAGCATAAAGCTTTAATTTAAAACCAAAACTCCAAAGTATGGCTTTACTTTGGGGTTGTGATGTTGCAATGCAAAAAATTAAATATATAACTGTTAGAATCTATAATACTTACAATATCAACTTGGTTTATTTATATCTGGAGATTGACACCGAAAATCCGAAACTTTTAGTCTAGTGTATATCTGAGTCAAATATTTAGGAGCTTTGCATTAATTTTTTACAAAACTTTTTAGAGTGCAATTAGTAATGTCAATTTGTCAGCAAAGGTACAAGACATACCTTACCTAGTAATTCATTTGTTGTAGTTGTTTTATACTACACAAGGATGAGGGACTGGTGTCTTGGAGACAATATTGTTTTTTTTTTCCAAGGGAGGGTTTTTTTTTTAAATGAAGGCAAAAATAAAACTTTACTAGAAAATGAGGCACACTTTGTTTAGATTGTTTTTATATAAATGTGTTTTAACAGAAGCTTATATCTTCTTTGGTGAAAAAGCAATATACTGGCACTAAATTATGCATGATGTTTATTCTTGGTGGTGGTAAATGTGATTAAGTTAACTTGTTAATGAGGTAAGATGAAAATCTTAATGTAGGTTAGTTTGTAATAAACAACAATTTTTTTTCATTCCCTGACAAATTATTTTGTAATGCATATTTTATGGTACTGGCATTTCCCCAGCTAAAGATGGATTTTAGCTGACATTTAATGTTTTCAAACACCTCTGAATCTTTAAACAAAAAAAACCTTTGTCTTAAGCCTCCAATCAAGGAATAAGAGACTCATTAATAGCAATAACTGAAGTCCTCCTTTTCACCCTTGCCATGTTAATTCCAAGGATAAATCAACACATGACTTCCCCTTGCAATATCAAAACATTTCTTAAAAAAGGTGAAAAATCTCCCAACATTAACCAAATGCATCTCAGAAAGTGGGGAGAGTAAGAAATTTGGAATATGACTAAAAGGGTATCATAAAAAGGCAAAAACTTCAATACATTGAG
>JAJGOT010000231.1:1255000-1289552 GCA_022457155.1 Cladopsammia gracilis
CCTTCAACATGTCAACAACATGCTCCGAGAACAGTTAGAACAAGCGACCTCGGCCAATCAGCAACTGATGCTTGATATCCAGAAATTGACAGCTGATTGGAACAAAGCAAGAGAAGAGCTTGATGCCCGTGACGAGGAGGAGCAGGCCTACTTTGCTAACGAGCATGTACGTCTGATGGACATGTGGAAGACCATGAACAACTTCAGGCGACAGTTTAATGAGATGAAATCTGCAACACAGAGGTTTGCCATGTTGATGTGGAAATAAATGTTTAGACTGAGGCTGAAAATATGCCGCAATTTTATGTTTCATCCAAAACAACACCTAAAGAAATGACTGCACAATTTGTCTTCTTGTAATAAAGCACTTCCCAGTTTCACTGTTTCAATTTCTGCATCTGAATGGTTCAATTCAACTTTGGAACACAGCTGACCCTTGACCTACTATAATACCACTAACTAGAGCCATGGTATCTTTTTATTTATTTTTAGTTCAGTAGGAACCCAAACTTCACCATTAAAGAGTAACAATCATTCGAACTTCCCTGTGTAAATGCTACTTGTAATCGACCATCTTTGTCACATGATTACTGGCTTGTCCCATTACAATGAATTTCTTTCCTTTTTTCAGTCAAATCACCAAAACTAATATCTCAGACCAGGTCTCCTAGACAACCACCTAATGGAAATCTCCCATTTTTCCAATTTTTTTGTCAAGTGTCAGTATCAGGATTCAGTTACATGTACCTACAATATCTAGTGTTGTTGGCAACTGTCTGTCTGTGTGAAGTGAAGAAAGCCACAAGCCATGGGAGAATCCCCAGTCCCTGGCCCTTATTGACAGAAGTCTGAAAGGTTGTTCGCTACAGGAAGGTTAAATGGTATTTTACTTCTTTAGGGACTTGTCGAGTGTCCGTGCAGAAGTTACCAAGTCTGTCCGTGTGGTTCAAGGTGCCTGCATGGACCTGGATAAAAACCTGAGGGGTATGGATGCTAACACTCAGGGTGCATTGGAGGAAGAGAGGGCTCGGCGACAGAAGGTGATTGTCAAGTGATATTGATGTCAAACATGAGGAACAGTGTTTCTTCAGGATTTCCAAACACACGAGTTTTTTTCTAACTAACTTCGAGGTGTTTGGTTACCTGATCAAACACTCCTTTGAGTGTTCGATTTAGCTTCTCAAACTGATCATTAAATACAGAGAAAATTACTGCGCCTTTCAATAGCAGTTGCGTTTTACACTGCCGTCAATCATCTTAGCTTACCTCTCAGGAAACAGATCTTCACTTCAATGAGGTCAAAAGGTTATGTCTGTGCATTATGATTGGTAGATTTCAATCCATTTTGTTTGTTTCTTTTTTACATGGTCCGTTGGCTTTCGTATTAATTTTGATTGATGGCAGGGAATAATGCAACTGTTGGTGGAGATTTGAATTTCAAATTCCACATGTTATTGAAAGGCGCAGTAAGGAATAAAATCACCAAAATCCCTGCTAATTTAGTTTGATTTCCAAACCAACGTCGTCCTTATGATTTTCTTTGTTCAAGTATTTCGAAACAAGCTGACATTACTTATGGTTGCTTACATGTAAGTCCTCTGTTTTGTATTTTCTTGAGGCTAATGGGGTAGAGCTAAATTTGAGATATCTGCTAGCCAGTCATGCACATGCAATGAGTCCTCTTGGTCATTGCAGAGGTGCTCTTGTGCACCCTCCAGCCAGCCTGTTTGTGACCCATTCTTCTAATCTTTGTTGAATATTAGTACTATCCCATAAAGTAATGACAAATAATAACATTACATATCTTTGAATTGTTGTCATTACTACATGTAGCATTACAGTTGGTGTTTTTCTTTTTCTTATCAAACTTCTGTTTTCCTTATGTACTTGTAGGCTGAAGAGCAACTGCGTGAGAAAGTTCAAGAATTTATTGAGCTTCAGGGCAAATATGACAACGAGAGAACCGATTTGTTGGTCAAGTGAGTTTACGAATGTGAACTTTTTCTACCAGACATTTGTCAACTTAGCGCTTTGATTATCTGACATACAATGTATGTACAAGATAATTATTTTGTTAACTAATGTATCATGTGTACATAGGACCAAGGATTTGACAAATGCAAAGGAAAAGCTCCAGGCCCAGATAAGTGAACAGGAGGACACCATTGTAACCTTAAGAAAGAGGATCAATGGCTTGGTGAGTTGAGCATTCAATGTATCTGTACAACCTTCATTTAGACACCAGATTTGTGTCTGAAGGATTAACCTGGCGTGTTCAGCCCAACATACTGAACACAGACATTGCTAATGGTACATTGCACATGTTTGCTTTTAGGAGAGTGGTTTTGCAAGACAGTCTGAGGAATGGGAGAACCAAAGTGAGGCTAGCCTCGCTGCCATGCGAGAAGAAGCAGAAATTCTCCATAGCACTCTGAAGGAAATCACGCAGGCTGTGAAGCAAGATGCCGATAACACTTCCAAGCTGCTGGGATCACCTGGAGTTGACATCGAGGTTGTAGACGCTGGCATGCTGGAGGGAGTAGAGGATGATTTCTTAAGCAAGAGGCCTATTTCACCATCCCGTGCCGCTCGTCTGCGTTCTTCTTCGCCCACTCGTTCCAGATCTCCAGCTGTTTCTGATAATGTTCTGGCCACTGTTCATTCTGCTATTCAAAAGAAGAACATACAAGTTATGGTGAGCACATACACAATGTTTATCGTAATTACAGTGAATAGAGCAGTTTTCAATTGAGTGTGGTTAAACCAAAACCATAGAAATTACTCTGGCCAATCACAGCAGTCGTAAACAATCCAATGAACCAATCAAAGCTCGAAGCAATTACATGTTGGCGGCGCCAAGCGCGGGAAAACGCGTGCGAGCAAGTCACGATTGGTTTTGGTTTTACTCCCGATTGGTCAAGAAAGTGGCGCGAGATTTTTTAGCCAATCACAAAGCGTAGCAATGAAAAAACAAAGCAATTGTGTAATTACTTATCACACTCATTTGAAATCTGCTCTATATAATTGACTTTTGTATTTCAAATTTAAGGAAATGAAGAGCAAGGTAGAAGCAGCCCGAGAATCAGAGAAGAAAACTAGGAAACAACTTGATGATATTGATAATGAACGAAGAAGATTGGAAAAGGCGCTCACTAGTGCGCATGATGAGCTGGATTCCACGTAAGTACACAGTAGGGAGGGGACGAAACTACTCAGGGTACAGGTGAAAGGAAGTTTTTTTTACTGTCTTTTCAGATTCCAAATGCCAGGGTATTCAGGAGGTGGGGAGGGAAGGGCTGTTTGGCTTTAGACTAGCCTGTTCCAGGCTTTCTTTGAAGTGCTGCTACAACGAAAATGTTTTATAATTACACAAATCGCTATAATTTAGAACGATATAAGCTTACTGAGCCTGGAAATAGCTGGCTTAAAACTATTGAAACCCCATCTGCTATTACTCAGTTTGCAAAACTCAAGCCTGAAATTATTCTAGAAAGCAATATCAAGTGTGAGTACCTTTTTGCATGTTTACAAAACCATCTTTGCTGGAAAGCAGGCCCCAGAACCACTAAAATAAAAAAAGGCCTTGTCTATTTGAGATCAGCCTTTCCACACAATGAAGCAAATTCCGGGAAGCAGCCTTTTTTTGTGTTGATTGATGACGTCATCCAATCGTTTTGACCATTTGAAGCAAGTAATGGCGGCAAGCCGAAGCTGGAATTCACGTTTGAAATAACTGGTCTTCCCGTTAGAATTTGAACTTAAAATTTGGCATGGGAAATATTCAGCACTTCAACTTCCCAAACCTGAAGCGAAAGGGGAAGGCAAAATATAGATCATAGTGTGCCCGCGTGACCAGTATTTTTGAAAATTTGAATGGAGTTTTCAAGTTTACGCGTCGGTTTTGTAAATTCATTCCGAGATTCGGAATTTCCGTGAGAAATTTACCGTATTTTCGGAAACAAAGAGCAACAAAATACCATATTATTTGAAATGTTACATATCCGAACAATATAAGTTATTTTATGCGTGTAGCGAAGTTATTTTTCCGTTAACTCGTGACTTTCAAGTAATATATCAAACACGAGGAACAAGGTTTCATTCAAATCCCGAACGTTACAAAGAAATATTCAAATGTTCATTTCAGTCTTGTGGATTACTGGTCACGCGTGACGGAGCATGGCTGTAATTGGTTTTTAACGATCACAACAGGTGACACTTCTCTGGTAACAGTTTTCTGGGGAAAAAATATTCAAGAATGTTTCAATTCGCATTTTGCCTGACCTAAGTGCTAACTTAAATAATAACATGATTACAGCTTATACACTCGATTTTTATTTTTTAACTTGTGGATACGCGAAGCGTTGAACGAATTACATGTATAGCAGTTGAAGACAAAGTTCACTCGGTCGATCGGTCAATTGGCTGTTAACATTGAGCCCGCGATATGTATTGGTTAACTGCTTTACCCATGGGGACGGCGTTGGAGGGAGGGGAGGGTGCAGAGTTGGACGCAAGGGGATCGAAACGTCGAGGGGAGAATGGGGAGAGGTCCCACTGTTTCTTTTTCACGAGTCAGTCCAAAGGAGCTTTTGATTTTTTCTTTGTGCTTCTGTTTTCAGTCGCCAGAGAGTCTCTGAGGCAAGTCAGGACCGTGAGCGGTTCAAGGCACATTCAGATGTACTCAGCACTGAGAAACAAAATTTAGAAAAGCTTCGTTACTCGATGAACGAACAACTTGAAGGCATGACGGCAGAAATCGAGAAGCTACAAGCAGCGAACAACGAGCTTCAGCGTCAGCGGGACAACCTGGAAGACGATAAGGATGACTTGGGCCGAGAGAAGGAGCGATTGGGCAAAGAGGTTCAGAGAACGAACCAAGTTATTGAACAGCTCGAAACCAAGCAGTCGTCACTCAAAGAAGAGATTGTCACGCTCAAGGAACAGCTGTCACGCGCCTTGCTGGATAAGGAGGTCATGGACCAAGAGAAAGCGCATGTCAGCGAGACGTTGTCGAAGTCAGAGCTTCAGAAAGCGGAGTTGGAACTGGACATCAACAAGATGAAGTCGGAGGAGATAGCGTTGCGTGACGCGTTAGTGAAGTTGCAATCATTGAATGAGGGGCTTGGGCAAGACAAGATCGAGTTGAACAAGATTATTAAACAGATGGAGCAGGATAAATCATCCCTCAGTCAGGATAAACGAGAACTTGAAAACGAAAAGAACAGCATTAGACAGGAGCTGATCAGAGTGGAACAGGAAAAGGTTGGTGAAAATAGATGGTAAAAATATGGTTCTCTATAAGTAGGGAAGTGAAAGTCAAGCACTTGTGGCATTTTCATTAAATCGGCACTCATAAAGAAACTTAAAGGGAACCTCCATTGTTATAACAATTTGACGTTAAATTGTTGGAAATAAAGTCTAAATTAAAAATTTTTAAAAGTAGGTGCAAATATAATTTTAGTGTAAAAAAAAAAAAGGATATGAAATCGCCTATTTTCGCTTTCAAATTTCGCGCGCGCCGCCATTTTGAATATTTATAACGTGTTACGGTTGTTTTATTGTTGCATACAAAAGAACTTCGATTCTTAACAATAGCGGCAACCGTAACACGTCACAAATATTCAAAATGGCGGCGCGCGGGAAATTTGAAAGTGAAAACAGGCGATATTTATATCCATTTTATTTGTACACTAAAAATTTATTTGCACCTGCTTTTTAAAGATTTTAAATTTCGACTTTATTCTTTTGTTCTGACAATGGAGGTTACCTTTAAAGGGACTCTGCCCCGCTGAAATGGCAAAACGTCCTTTACCGTATTTCCATGTTACATCGCAAAATGCAAAATACCACTTAATTGGATAAAAAGATTCTATAGAGCAAAATAGAAGTAGTACTTTGGGGATGTAAAAAATGTAGTTGTTGTTTATAGTGGACGAGCACTTTGCTATCGAGCTAATTCACGCAGACGCCACTCAAATATGGATTCAAATATTGTAAATTGAATATAACATGTTAAAAATCCCAACTGGCAGTAGGCAGACCAGTCGGCTATTTTACAAGCGTGGCCGAGGAGTTGAACTCGGGTCTACCTTGAAACAACTCCAGTTAGTGGTCAGAGCGGGACTTGAACTCGGGACCTCCCGATTTCAAGTCCAGCGCCCTAACCACTCGACCACGCTGCTTTCAATTGCAAGATTGTGAGGATGTGAGTGGATTTCAGTTCATCAGATTTGGTTTTGTGACAGGCGGTCAAGAAATCAAAATAGCCATTCTTGTGGAATTTTGACTTTTTCAACCGGGACATTCACATTATCCCTTTAATTCCCAAGGAATCATTTCTCATTCAATTAATTTATCCATTTTTCCTTTTCATTTTTTTTTTTTTGCATTGCAGTGGTTCTTTCGTTGGATATGTTGTGGTTCAAATTTTTCTTTGCTTTGAAAATTTTATTATCGTATTCTGAGACAAAGGATAACAGAAATCAAACTAGGTTAAAATTAAATCTTTAAACCACAGAAATTTGAACCACAACAGATACAGGCCTAGGTAAAGTCCTTGAGTATTGACTTCAGTTTCTTTCTTTTCTCTGACATCAAGGTCGACTTAGACACTGAGAAATCAACACTCGACCAAAACCTTAGCATTCACGAAGCCAGCCGAGAAAAACTCGAACAAGAAGTGATAGCATCGAACCGAGAAAAAGCCGAACTCAGTGAAGCTCTAAATCAGGTCTCTAGAGAAAGAGATTCTATCTACGATGAGCTGATGACGACTCGCCGCGATGTAGAAAGGCAGAGCTCCAACGTTGTGCGGTTGGCTAAAGAAAAAGAGGAACTGACGCGAGAGAAATCCAGCTTGCTCGTGAATGTCAACTCGAGTGAGCGAGAAAACCGTGGGTTAGCCGAGAATATCGCGAGCTTAAAAAGCGAGAAGGAGTCTTTGGAAACGGCTTTGTACGACCTTCAGCAAACCGCTACTAAGCTTGAAGCGCGTAAAGAAGCGCTTGAAGCCGAGAATCAAGAACTTCTGCTAGCCAAAGAAGCCCTGACTGTTGACTTACAGCGCGTGCGCAAAGAGAAGGAGATTGAAGAGGCGAAGTTGCTGAAAGACAAGGAGCTGGTCGAACAGAGGCTGGGTCAAACTCAACGTGATGGCGAAGTTGCACTCAAGCGAATGGAACAGAAACACGAGGAAGAGACAGAAAAACTCAAGCGAGAGAAGGAGAGCGCTCTTTTGCAAGCTAATCAAGAAAAAGAAGAAGCTATTGCAATGCTTAAGAACGAAAAGGAGGAGGTTGGACAAAGGTAGTTATTATTTATTATCTGATTTTCCTGGTCAAGCACTATATAATAGTATTACGTCGGCTAGAAAGTCTGAAAGATTATTTGTCTTTTGCATCCTTTACTCTCGTAGGCATTACATGTAATATTCGTCAGTGTATTTTTGTATGCGTTTTTGTATGATTTAGTTGATTTTTGCCCCGCCATTGGCAAGTGCGTAATTCCTGATAATTGCACAAGGTTTATTAACATGGGCTTGTTCTAATATATGATTTGAATCTGGCACAGCTTACGGGAGCATCCGGTTTGAAGGGGCTCTGTCACTATTTCGTAGTGTCAATTTGAAAAGCCAAAAGGCGTATTTGCGTCAACGAAAACCCAATAACAATGGCCCAATTTTGTTTAAAATTACTTTACGAGTACGCCGAAACTACAAGCAAGTGTCGATGACTACTGATAGCCAGGATGGAAATGGATTGCAACTTGAAAAAAATTGCAAGTTCGTTCCATGTGTTTTGGAAAATGTGCTAAAAACTGATAATGTTTGACTGGTTTGACTTTGTTCGTCCTTCACAAATTCAGTTGATATCTTCCTTGTGATGTTCTAAGAGCATTTCACGTTTGAAATAACATGCCCAGGTTAAATTCTAACATACATGTAGTCCTGTTTCATTGCACTTCTTAACACACTTGCGAACTGCCCTGGCAAGGATTTTGCAAGCTTAGTTATACCGTATTTTCTCGATTAAACGCCGGGCCCCGAATAAACGCCGGGTATAATAGTGGAAGTTGTGAGTAAGCCCTTCAAACGTTTATTTGTGGTATTAATAATAAACTTAAGATGGGCAAGGTACACGGCTGTCAAGAAAAACGAATGATAACCCTTTCTTAAAAAATGGCGGGCGAAAAAAACCTGATGATTCAAAGAAACGCCGGGTCCACTAGGCCAAGTTTGAAATAAACGCCGGGGGCGTTTAATTGAGAAAATACGGTATTTGTAGATGAAGATGTGGAAAAACATAACAACCGCATGACATAGCCCCTTTAAGAGCCGAAGAAAGTACGCTGTCGCGGGCTGGCGATGTTTATGACGGTGGTTGTCTAATTGCTTGACTTTGTTTTAAGACTCGAGAAAGAGAAAGCGATTCTTGTGAACGAAGTTGCCCTGGTCCAAAAGGAGCGGGATGATCAGTTGTTGATGGCGGAGAATGAGAAGCAAGAGGTGCTACACGCAGCCGCCAATGAGAAGGCAGCACTACTAGACAGACTGAACAAGACACAGGGCGAGGTGGAAAACGCGCAAGTAGAGAATGACAGGGTTAAGCGAGAAGCTTTCAGCCGCGCTGAGCAGGACAAGGTAATATAATTATGGCATCATCAGACATCAAGCCCCTGAGCAGCAATTTGCGCATAAGTGTTCCCTAAAGGTTCTCCATTTTGTCACATCCTGGAGTCTCTTTCGCACCCCACATAAGACCAGCTGCTACTCTAGCGGCGGATCTAGGTGGGGGGGGGGATCCTACTCCGACCCCCCCCCCCTTCCTCCCTCCCCGTATCTTGAATAGCCATCTTTTTTCAGAATATTATATCTTTATTTCCCGCTGTGTTGCTTATTTTTCTTGTTTTGTTCTCCTTAGGGCGCCCTTACACAAACTCAGAACGAACTGAGAAACACACGAAGCAAACTTGAAGACGTGAGGTAAGTCAGATGTTTTTGCATTCAAATCCTATTCGAGCACCCTATCTTTTGTCTGACAGGGCTCGAAATTGCGACCAATACGGTCGCATTTGCGACTTAATTTTTGTGTTTGCGACTAAAACTTCCAGAGGAGTCGCAAATTTGCGAGTAGTTTTCGCCTTGGCCAATAACGAAATAAAAAGCCTAGCAGTCGCTACTTTGCCACTATTTTTGCCGAAATAAATAAAAAATGAAAAAATATATTGTTGTGTGCCTTGATTATTGTAGAAATTTGAAGATATGGGGTAAAATTGTTCGTAATTTACCCGCAATGTTACGACGCAACGCTATTCCCTCGATCGCGGCCGCCATTGCAGCGGTTTCTTATTCATATGTATTGCAGGCTCATATTTTTGTTTGTTAAACCGCTGGATTAGAGCTGTCATCGCGCCAGGTAGAATCGGCCAAAGTATCAACAATTTCGCAACGGTGACGGACGTTTAAGTGGATATGTTCCAAGACTGTATCCTTTCTGGAAGCTAATTTCACCAAAACATATAATTTTGAGTGGTACACTAGTTTTAAGATCGAGAAAAATGTCTTGATCGTTACGATTGTGGCGGCCAAGTTTATAGTATTGTATGTTTCGTTCTGTACATGTACAGTCATCATTAGAGATAACGTGAAAGCTGTTGAAGTAATAAAATCAGAGTCTTGTTAATCATTTGTTAGTCAAAGTTATTTTTTAACTAATTGTTGCTACTTAGTTTTGCGACTAAAATTGGTGAACTTGCGACTTGATTTTCGTATCTAGTCGCAAAATGGCGACTGAACTTTTTTTTTAATTTCGAGCCCTGTTTTGTGTGCGTGTTGTTATTCGTAGCCTATGCACAACCGTCCCCTCTCCTCATTGTACAAAGCTTTGCCATTCGTCTTTTGTTGTACTAGGCATTGCTTAGCCTAAGATGTAATTATCGACCGTAAAATATCACTTTTTAAAAATTACAAAATATAAAGTTGTGACGAACACTACCTTATAACAATGATTTATTTGCTTTGCTTTTTTTTCTTCTTTTGTGCATGTTAGCAAGCGCTCTCAAGCAGAAGTGGCCGAATTGAAGAACCAGATTAAAGATTTGGCCCGCGTCAAAGAGAACACTTTAAGAGAAGTCAGCGAGCTGAAGTTGCAGCTCAAGATGGCCGAAGAAGCTCGCGATGGAGTTCGTCGGGAACTCATCGACGCTCATCGAAAAATCCGAGAGGGCGAAGAAGCTCGCGAAGCCGCTCGCAAGGAGAATACCGATCTAAAGAGACAACTGAAGGACGAAGAACGCGAAAAGCAAGCGGTACAAGAAACCGCGAACGAGCTGAGAGGAAAGGTGAAGAAATGCGAAGCGGAGAAGACGAATTTGAGAAGGACTCTTGACGAAGCTGCTCAGAAGATTGGGTCTCTCGAGGAGGCTAAGGCTGCTCTACAGAAAGAAGCTGGGGAACTGAGGGCGAGTTTAAGAGAAGTGGAAAAAGCGCGGTTGGAGGCAAGACGCGAGTTGCAACAACTTCACAATCAGGTGATTGTGTTATTTGAATAAGCCAAATCTTACCCTTTAAAATTGCCAAAGTACAAGTTTTGAAAATCGTTTTCTAAAAATAGTAAAAGAGAAATGATCAGCAGCAGATGGGACTACTGGAAATAGAACTACAGCACCACCGAAAAGTATCATTCAACGACGCTAATTCGAGGTTTTAATTTTCCGAAGATTCCACTTAGATCTCCGAAGATTGTCGAAAAAATTCTCTGAAGATTGTCTGAAATTCTCCGAATACTGTCCGAAGGTTCTACGGACGTTTCCGATCATTTTCCGAAAAAGATGTTTGGATTTTCGACTAGCACCTTTAAGCTTGTTTGACATTTTACAAGGACAAACATGGTTACTAACGTGAAGATATGTGTCGAGATATGATTTTTCTGCGGTGGGAGATATCCTTGTATTTCACTGAAGTTTATTGCTGCGGAACGAGCGTAGCGAGTGAGCAGCAACATAATCAGGATTTAAGAGAAATATATGAGAAAAAAATATAAGCTAGGAAAAATCTCGATTTGATCGCTTTTTACCAGAATTCACTGCGCCACGAACACATTTTGGGCCAGAATGCACTGCGCCACGAACAATAGCCTCGCTTGCTGCTTCAAGCTCAGTGTTGGCTGCGAGATTTGTAATACAGTATTTTGATCCAACATGTCCCAGTCGAAATCGGAACTGAAGTGTCGAAGACTACTACGAGTTGAGCGCAGACTGCGAGGCATGGTGATAGGACCGTTGAATGGCAAAGATTTTCGAAGATTGTACGGAATAAAAGACAAATTTATTTTGAAATCACTCCGACAGGGGTCGATGAGACTGAGCTGAGCTGAGCGCTTGGGGACTCGGAACCTGAGCTGAGCTTGGGAGACGCGAACACACAGTAATTAACCTAAATTTTCACACCTTCCTCGTGGTGAACGCGTCCTTTACTCAACAATATTCTACAGACATTGCAGGAACTTGATGCGTGAATTACAAAACAAAATTAGTCTTCTTAGCTGGAATTTTCGTCGATTCATCCCGGTTACATTTGCTTTGCTTCCCTCTCAATACCAGCGAGACGATAAAACAGCATTGTTACAACAAATTTACCGCAGCAATTACTATCTTTTGGATACACTAGTATAATAATAGAGTATTTTGAGGTTACTTCACGGTTGGTGAGCGCGTACGATTTTTATTCACGAGTTGGGAAGAATCACAAACGAACGAGCGAGGCTTTCAACGAGTGAATAAAAATCGTACAAGCGAACGAACCGTGAAGTAATTTGTTTATTATATGCATACTGAGATTTACACAACAGAAAAACAAGACGAAACGATTAAATTATCAACACTTTAGTAGAAGGGTTCTTGGTTTATTGTCAGACTCAACTTTCAAGTGGAAAAATTCACCGAATTCACACATCTAACAAAAATAACTACGACAATAATTTTTTCCAAACCAATAACAAGACTATAAATAATTAGACACTACGACAAAAACAAAGCAAGTTTGCGTACCTGTGTTTTGAAGTTTTTGCCGCTTTGATAACAACAACGAATGGCGAGAGTTCAAACTTGCTTGCACGTTTGGCGATTTAATTGCTTTCTTTCACTTCTTTAGCCTTATTCTTTCTCCTGTTTAACGTGTATTTTCCCTTTCAGCAAAATCTATTAAAGTTCTTTTCTTAAGGTCCGCAGAAATCCGCATTTTTTCATTGAAGTGATGGAACTTTAAAGTCTTTTGTCGCCATGAATGAATTTCTTTGAGGCCTTCAAGGAGGACGAAGGCACACTGAATGGCGGGAATTCCCGCGTACGATTTTTGTCACTAGTGAAAAATGTCGTATCGCGATTCTGATTGGTCATACGATATTCTTCACTAGTGAGGAAAATCGTATGACCAATAGGATGGCTTGTCATACGTCAAGGGACGATTTTTATCTCATAGTTTTCTGGTGTGTAAATCTCAGTATGTATATAATAAAATTATAAACGGCACCACTGGAGTACAACGGTATAAAAAGCTGGAAAGGCTACTAAAATTGTGTTCTAAACTTCATGAATTCTCGCGTCGTTCTTTCAGGTGAAAATGCTTGATGGCGAGTGTCTAAAGAGCAAGAAAGAAATCTCCGATCTTAAAGATCAACTCGCTAAGGACGAGCACCTCATAGATGAGCTTCGCCAGGATAACTACAACATGAAGCAGAAACTCGTGGAGTCTGAAGGCCAGAAAGAAGGCGCCAAACGAGAAATCCAGAATCTCACGCGAAAATTCGCGGAGATGGAGGAAGATAACCGCGTGAAAGAGAAAGATTTCAGCGCTGCTTTGGATGAATCACACCGCGCGGAACAGAAGGCTGTGGACAAGGTGGGGGAAAAAACTGTTTTATACTCTTTTCTCCCACAAGATTTGCCTAATTTTTAATATGTTTATTGAAAAAACTTACTAAAACAACGGAAAGGTACTGCTCAATACTTCACCCCAGACTCAACGGTTAGAATAACCTTTTACGGCATTGTAAACAGCACCATTAGATGAAATGTCAATGTTGTTTTTATTATAATGATGAGAAGAATAAAACCCTTAGAAATCCTTCTGGACTGCACGTCCTACAAAGGATATGGGATAACGCGACGGGAATCAAACTAAAATCTTTGACCCCGGCGAGAATCGTACTCGCAGCCTCTGGATTAGACCATCTTCCAGGACTCTAACCTACTGAGCTACGAAATCAGATGGACGACGGTCGTGAGAATTAAGGCATTAAGTTATCATGTTAGGGCTTGCCGAGGATTGGCTCGAGGGGTGAACTGTTTTGGACTTGTTTCTTGTAGGTGAAGAATCTTGAGAACTTGCTTGAGAACTCGAGTCAAGACAATAGTGACCTTAAGCTTAAGTTATCCGGATCAGAAGGTCGCATTACAGGCCTAGAGGCGCAGCTGGCGCGCATGGAAGGATCAAAGAATGACTTGGAGTTCAAATTGGCCAGTCTACATTCAACTCTGAGGAGGACCCTTGGTATCAAACCGCCTGGTGAAATGAGCGGCAGGTACTAAAACGATTATATATCACAGCAGTTTTTAGTTGAGGGTCGGTACTTAGTCTGACCAATCACAGACGCAGGCAATCCAATGAACCAATCAGAGCACGTGGCAGACACATGTAGCCGTCGCCAAGCGCGGGAAAACACTTGCAAGCCAGTCAGGATTGGTTTTGGTTTCACCTTTGATTGGTTGAAAAAGTGGCGCGAGATTTTTTAGCCAATCACAAGGCGTGGCAGTGCAAAAACAAAGCAATTACGAAATAAATTTCAACAATCAATTGATAACCGCTCTGTAGGGATAATGTTACTGATTTTTTTAACATCACTTTGAGAAGCCAAAAAACGCATTTTTATCAATGAAAACCTAAAAATACTGCTACTAAAATAGCCCAACTCGAGGGTTAACTTCTGTAGCTAAGTGAAGTCGGGAAAACTATTAAATAATAATTTTGTTTCGGATTAGTGAGAAGGTCTAGTGATCGTAAATATGCGATAATCACATTTTCCTTACCTTTTTCAGAACTCCCTCTCCGACTCGTACTCGTAGCCCGAGCCCCCGTCGTCGCATGTTCGGTAGAAGTCGGTCGCGCTCGCCGGAAAAGACAATGGAGGAAACTGTAGATTCGGGCGACCGCTCCGTGTCTCCTAGCAGAAGAATGTCGCCGAGTAAATCGATGGAAATGTCTGGAGAGATTGATCCGGAGACGGTGCGATCTGCCCTGCGAGATTTCGCTCAAAGCATGAAAGAAGCTGAGCGAGAACGAGACGAGGCGATGACCAAAGCGAATAACTTACAGAGGGCCGTGGCGGAAATGGAAGAGGAGAAAGCGCACACCGAACAGCGATTACAGGCACTGCAGAAGGCACTGGGTGAAGCGGAAGAAGGTAAGGGTGATGTCAGGACGAAAATGCAAGATGTTGCGTTAAAAAGCAACCGCGTATTGACTTACAACCCTTTCACTCGCAGAGTCTATGGAGTCATGTAGTGAAGTTGTAACTTTTGAGTCTGTCAACGAAATCCTATGGTGTGACTATTCAAATGAAACTTCTTCAGCAGTACTTTTGCATGGTACCATTTGTTCTAACTTTTGAGTCTGTTGATGAAATCCTATGGTGTGACCATTCAAATGAAACCTCTTCGGCAGTACTTTTGCATGGTACCATTTGTTCTAACTTTTGAGTCTGTTGATGAAATCCTATGGTGTGACCATTCAAATGAAACCTCTTTGGCAGTACTTTTCCATGGTACAATTTGTTTTGTCAATACTTTAAAAAATGAAATTGGGGATTTTTCTTGAATTTTGATTTTCGGCACTCTTGGGAGTTAAAGGGTTAACATAACATTGTTGCATTAAAACCTTTCTCAGTAACATCGCCTTAGGAAATTAATTCATGAAAAAGATGTCTTGTAATTTTAGATCCACAGGTTTCAACCTGTGAGAGCTCGCTATCAACGAAGTACACAAATTCCTGCGCTAGCAGGGCCAGTTGGTCCACACCTGGCTGGTCTGGCGGGTCACACTGCAAAAAGTAACATCTGGTTTTATCATTTATGTTCCAGGTCGCCGTGGCGCAGACGGTCGTCTAAGTAGCGCCCAGACTGCTCTCATGCTTCAGGAGGAAACCATCAGGCGTCTGGAACGAGAGCGCAAGGGTCTGAACGAGAAGATCTCGGTGCTAGATTCCAGTCTTGCACAAGCTGAGGGCGAGCGCCGCCAGCTGCGAGACAAGGTTACTCAGCTTCAACAGAGCGAGTCCAAGAGCGACCAGGAGAAAGAAGCTATGCGCGCGCAAATCGAGAACGCAGAGTCGAGGATGACCAAAGTTGAGTTGAGAAAGAGGTCTTTGGAAGGTAAACATTTCAAATTTTTCAAATTTTCTCCATAAAATTCTCCCGTGGAAGTAACTTAAATGGTGAAAAACATTAAGTTATATCTTGAGTCTTCAAACTGTGAATGCTTGACAAATTATTTGTGAAAAAGTATCGGTCATTATATTCTCAAAAAGACACTATGATTTGCTCTCTGATTGTAAAAATGATTTCTAAAGTCTCGCACGAGTCACAGATAACCCACTCGGCCGGAGCTTAATCCGATTTAAATTAAGTAATGCTCCACATAAGAACTATAGTAAACTTCATTGTTCTGCGGCATTGGCTCTTTCCCACATAGAATATCTTTGATTTTAAGAATAGGGGAAAAGCTGATGGTTCATAATTATATTTCATTACAAAAATAACGAAAATCCATTTGCGTCAAATAAATTTTAGGAAATGTTCGTGCTTAACCAATCAGAATAGCAAAAGACAATAGCTAATAAATTTGCTTTTTTGATGAAGTTCCCCAAATACAATATCTTACCTTGCATGCTGTGCGATTTGGTCTCGAATTACTTGAAACCTTAAAAAAATTAGACTAAATCCACCTTGAACCTTAACTTTTTAGCAGTTGTTGATTCTTGGCCATTGAGATCACTAGTTGCAACAATGAAAAAAGTTGCCATTCCATCGTGCATTGCCGTTCAGCACTATCCTTCGTATGCCGATCATTACTTAATGCATTCTCTTGAAAACCACCATTCGGAAGCTGTATTTCACTACTTAAGCATCACACGGCATTACACGACGTTTCCCATGTAGCATTCACGATGTAAACAAAACACGATGGAAACGGATTCAACAATAACACGATACTTTAAGGAAACATGCCCGCCATGTCCAAAACACCCCCTTCCCCTTACATCATGTAGACCTACACAAAATATCTAGATACGAGTAGTTCAGGTAAGTTCTCACGAAGTATACCACACCTAAGGCCTATATTGTTTTCGTCAGGTGACATCGAACGGCTACGAATGCAGTCTGCTGAAGGCGAGGCCGAAAAACAAGCTCTCCGAGAACGTATCGATCAACTAATGCGATCCCAGCAAGAACTGGAGTCGCGTTCAACTTCACTTCAACTCACAGTTGACAGGCTCACGCTTGCACTAGCAAAGACTGAAGAAGAGGAACAGGCTTTCAAGGAAAAGGTAAATTTACTTTCAAGAGTTCCTAGAAGAATCCCAGAAGTTAGCGCCACCTTTTAAAGCGTAATAAACAGTACCAAAGAAAAGCACTGCTCAATAGTTTTCATTTGAATGGTCACACTTTAGGATTTCATCCACAGACTCAAAAGTTAGAACCACCTTGTACAGCGTAATAAACAGCACCAAAGGAAAGTACTGCTCAATAGCTTTCATTTGAATGGTCACACTTTAGGATTTCATCCACAGACTCAAATGTTAGAACTACCTTGTACAGCGTAATAAACAGCACCACAGGAAAGCACTGCTCGATAGCTTTTATTTGAATGGTTACACTAAAGGATTTTATTCACAGACTCCATATCTTTCATTTGAGTGATCTCACTTTAGGATTTGTTCCACAGACTCAAAAGTTAGAATCATCTTGTACACCCTAATTAACATCACAACAGTGTTGTACTTCTCAATAGCTATCATTTGAATAGTCACAATTTCGGATTTCATCCACACTAGAAGTTATAATTTTGCGGTAATTATTTGCCTACGGATTCTAATTCCGCCAAAAAAAAAAATAATAGCTCTAGTCTTTCCGTCAATTCGATAAGTATAATTGAAAAGTATTCCGTTTTAACCAGTCTATGTTTCTTTTTTGGTTGCTAGGTGACCGAACTGTCACTCAGTTTGAATGACAGCAACGCCACGTCTCAGTCCCTGCAAGAGAGACTGCAGCAAATGCAGCGCGCGCTTACCAACAGTGAGCATGACCGCAAGATCATGGCCGAAAGACTGGAGGCGCTCAAAGCCGCCCAGCAGGACGCCAAGAACAGAAACAACGTACAGCAGGACCGCATGCAACAGATGAAGAACGAACAAGCTGATTCAGAGGTTAATAAACTTAAACCGGCAATAACTGAAGATAATGCACATTATTATACATTGGTGTCACTAGCTCGATTTTGATTGGCTATAAGCACGCAGCTAATTATTGCTTGCTGTTTCTGTTACGTCATACCTACAAACAATAGTTTTATGCATGCAGAAGTGACGTCATACCTACAGACAATAGTTTTATGCATGCAGATGTGACGTAAGTTGTTTACTTACAAGTTGACTGCTGTGCATTGATCACTTTTTTGTGCGCGCTCTTGTCTTTACAAGTGCAACTCAGGAATATGCATAATAAAACAATTATTGGATTCGGTTTTCGCATGATAGCGATAATTATCAAGGCCTCAGTTTATGTTATCCGCCTCAGCCTTCGGCTTCGGCAGATAACACAAACTTTGGCCTTGATAATTATCGCTATCATGGTCAACCTCATCCAATAATTGTTAAATAGCTATTGACTATTTTACCAGTAAACCACATGAAAAATGTAGTTATTATATAAAAGCAATATACGACACATTTCTATGGTTTATAGATGCAATAAACCACGTGGGATGTTGGAATAACACTTGAAAAGCTTGCAAATAACTCGTCTTGGGCTTGTGACTGGTAATATTATCTCGTGTTCATCCAACATCCCGCCTGATTTATTGCACCCATAAACCATAGAAGTGTGTTGTTTGGCGTAAAGATCGTCTTAGCCTTCTAATGGTGAGAGGTCAAACTTTTTCTTCAATTTCCCTTTCAAGAGAGATTTAAAAGTAAGAGGTGCCATAGCAAAGCACTGCTCCATAGCTTTTATCTGAGTGACCAAACGTTGGGATTTTCTCCACGGACTCAAAAGTCAAAAAACATATTGTACGGCATAGTAAATAGTGGATTTGTACCAAATGAAAATAAACAGCACCACAGGAGTACTGCTCAATAGCTTTCTTTGAATGGTCACACTTTAGGATTTCATCCACAGACTCAAAAGTTAGAACCACCTTGTACAGCATAATAAACAGTACCACAGGAAAGTACTGCTCAATAGCTTTCTTTGAATGGTCACACTTTAGGATTTCATCCACAGGCTCAAAAGTTAGAACCACCTTATACAGCACAATAAACAGCACCACAGGAAAGAACTGCTCAGTCGCTTTCATTTGAATGGTCACACTTTAGGATTTCATCCACAGACTCAAAAGTTAGAACCACCTTGTACAGCATAATAAACAGTACCACAGGAAAATACTGCTCAATAGCTTTCATTTGAATGGTTACACTTTAGGATTTCATCCACAGACTCAAAAGTTAGAACCACCTTGTACAGCATAATAAACAGTACCACAGGAAAGTACTGCTCAATAGCTTTCATTTGAATGGTCACATCTGACTGAGCATTTTTCCAGTCTCGAAACTTGGTTCAAACCACCCTGTACAGTATAATGAATAGCACCACAAGAATGACAAGAATGAGCTTCAGTAGCATTCCTTAAACTAAGGACTGTATCCATGGACTTAGCAAAGTAAACTACGTAACACACTGAGGTTCGACTTTTCACAAAATGAAGGAAGTTGAGCTGATACGTTTTTTTTTTTGTTTTTGCTCGGTAGGTTCGCCGCATGGAGCTTGAGGGTCAAATACGCCAACTGCAACAAATGTTGCAGCAACAGAAAGAAGCCGAAGAAGAACTTGTGGCGAGAATTGGTAAATTACAGGAAGAAAAGCGTGAATTGCAAGATCGGCTGGCGAACTTTCAGCGAGGTCTGTCCAACGCCGAGCAAGAAAAGAGGGAACTGGAACGAGCGCATGTGCGGTTGGAGAAGGACAAGAAGGCTTTGAGGAACACCCTAGATAAGGTGAGGCTTGAAAAAATAATGACCCTTAGCTGTTAAATGTGGTAACGCTTAAATCTGAGAAAACAAAATCTTAATTTGTTTTTGCAAACTGCCGAGAAACTAACAGCACAACAGGGAAGTGCTGTTCAAAAGCTTTCATTTGATTGGTCACACATTAGAATTTTATACACAGACTCAAAAGTTAGAACCATCGTGTACAGTGTAATAAACAGTACCACAGGAAAGAACTGCTTTACAGCTTTCATTTGAATGGTCACACATTAGGATTTTATACACAGACTCAAAAGTTAGAACCACCTTGTACAGCATAATAAACAGTACCACAGAAAAGTACTGCTCAGTAGCTTTCATTTGAATAGTCACACTTCAGGATTTTGTCCTCATATTTAAAAGTTAGAATCACCTTGTACAGCATAATAAACCGTACCACAGGAAAGTACTGCTCAGTAGCTTTCATTTGAATGGTCACACTGTTGGATTTCATCCACAGACCCAAAAGGTAGAACCACCTTGTACAGCATAATAAACAGCACCACAGGAAAGTACTGCTCAATAGCTTTCATTTGAATGGTCACACTTCAGGATTTTGTCCTCATACTCAAAAGTTAGAGTCACCTTGTACAGCATAATAAACAGTACCACAGGAAAGTATTGCTCAGTAGCTTTCATTTGAATGGTCATACTTTAGGATTTTATACACAGACTCAAAAGTTAGAACCCCCTTGAACAGCATAATAAACAGTACCACAGGAACGTACTGCTCAATAGCTTTCATTTCAATGGTCACACTTAAAGATTTTGTCCATAGACTCAAAATTAGAACCACCTTGTACGTCGTTATAATCAGCGCCAAAGGAAAGTAATGCTCAATAGCTTTCATTTATACATTTACAATCTAAAATTTGTTTTTTAAAATGCAGTCAGAGATTACAAACATTGAAGTTCATACGGTGCAATTTCATGGTATTGACGCGATTTTCTGTTGTAACATTGACAGATCGAGCGAGAGAAACTGGAGGCCGAAGATGTGAGTACGAGATTGCGCGAGGAGCGTGACAAGCTGGACAGAACGAGCAGCTCTTTTGAACAGGACAATCAGGAATTACAGAGAACGATTCAGGCTCTGCAACAACAGATCGCTGATACTGAGCATGGCCATGCACAGAAGTAAGTACTTCATGTATACCACACGTTTATGACAACAATTTCTTCACTTGCTCGTTGCAGCAATGTGCGTTTTATTTCCGCTGCTACAATTCATTTCTTTTTCATCGCTTTCAAAGTGTCGTGTTCTGTACCCTTCGCAGAAGTGCGATACTGTAGGGGTTAGCGCATTGGATTTCAAATCAGGATGTCGGTGGTTCAAGGTCTGCTCTCGGCCGTCGTGTTGTTTATCCAGACGAGACACTTAACTCCATATCGCAGGGTTTTTGTTAAGGTTTGCGATAGCATGCACCAAATTTAACAGGGACCACTGAATGGTGGTGTAGCCGCCATTTATTGGCATGCAGTGGAAAATCAGGCATTTTAGGCGATTTCTGACAAATTTGGGTCTTTGCTTTAACTGCTATGAAAGAGGCAATGTGTTTATACATTTATTTGTACTGCTTTATAAAGCCTAATTTTAGCAGGAACTCGAAATGAGCTACACAATACAAAATACGGCATGCATAAATAAATAGCCAATAGGAACAAAATAAATCGCGATTCAGTTTTATTTCGCTTGTAATAAAGATCAAATAGCCCATCAACTTTAGTAGTTATTTATTCAAATATTTTAGCACATTTTCCTAAAAAAAATAGCCGGGACAAGAATTGAAATAGTCGAGTAAAGGTCCCGGTGTCCCGGCTCTAACAAAAACTCTGCATATCGTCTCTCTCCATCCAGGTGTGCAAAGGGGTACCGGCGACAAAATGCTGGGGTAACCTTGCGATGGACTAGCATCACATCTTGGGTGGAGTAGCAATAATCCCAGTTCTTTTTGCTGCGGAAACCGAGTTATACTCCGGCCGAGTGGGCCACTTGTGACTCACGTGCGATTTACCTTTTAAGTTAGTAAAAACGAACCTTTTTTGAACTCTTGATGTAAGTGATTGCTGATGTTTTATTTCTTCTTTTGAAACATAGATTAGTTGAGCTGACAAGCCGCCATCGACAAGAAGTAGAACTGGAAGGTGAGAGGGCCAAACAGTCTCAAAGCCAACTGGAGAAAACTCAGATGGCCAGAGAACGAGCTCATAAACAGCGAGTCAGGGGTCTGGAAGAACAAGTAAGTAGTCAGCCGACTATGGGCGTTAGGTTCCGATAGGTTCCGATTATTACCGAAGATCGTCGATAGTTGTATCTTTTCACACGAACATGGAGTGGTTGTTTCACTTTGCGAAAACACCAATTCCCGTCAGCTCTTTTATTTCTCCTTGTTTTGTAGGCACAAGATTAGATAATAACATGGAATAATCGTTTTCCCTTTTCTTTGTTTCTTAGGTATCCACCTTAAAAGACCAACTCTCCAAGGAGATACAAAAGAAGCAGTCATACATAACACGCACTGCGCAAAAATCAGATGAAATCCGGGATCTCAGAGGTAAACTGGAAGACTCGCTCCACACTGTAGCACGTGACACCGTGTATGAGCCCTCAGTCCTGGAACGAGAGTCACAGAAACTTGAAGATTCCGTGGATGCGAGCTATTCCACTTCGCCCATGCGCCGAACCAAATCAGCCTCGCCTCCTGTCCGATTTCCGTCCGACAAGATGACGACAAGCACTCCAGCGTATTCGGGAATCTCGCCGTCTCGCCGAACGACTCCAATTTCGTCGTCGGTGGCTCGCCGAAATACTCCAGGAGTAAGCCCTTTGCGCAAGACTAGAAAGTCAACAACATGAACGTTTCTCTTTTAATTTTAGTTTTTATTTAAGCCAATTTTAAAGATTTTAAGTAATTAGTTTTTATTTTGTTTGGTGTATCGACGACTGAGTGAACGCTAGTTTTTGCCATGGATCGTTAAGCAATAAGCGAGTTCCGCGCTCGTCTTAATTTTACATGTAAACCTAAATTAGCTCTCTTTAAAGTTGCCCACGAGGGTTGTTTGTCCTACGCGCGCGCTACGTTCCATCTCTCGCTTGACTGTTGATGGTAAAGAATAGCGAATGGTTTGATTTAGCTTTGGAACATGTTTTGTTTTTAGGTGTGGCTGTGAAACTTGGGGAAAAAATTTAAGTGTTAAAAGTCAACCTTTTATTTGTTAAACCATTTTATTCGTACACCAACTATTTTTTCTGTCCACCAAGACATGCATTGGAATCTTGGCAAAAGGTGTTAATTTCTTATATTAAATTTCGCCATTTTTAGTCGTTTCGAAGTAGATGTTGATTAGAGAATAGATAAAGATTTTAAATACACGCTAGGTTGATGAAAATCTAATATATTTGCATGGTAATTGATTTTTAGCCCTGGAAATTGTACTACAATTCAGTCATTTTTGCTTCCCGGATCCCATATTTGCGGTCGTGACGTAACGGTTGAGGAGAAACGTCACGCACAACTCTTAAAACAAGCATTGCGTTACGTCCCAAAAATGCACCGCGAAAAAAGAGTGACTTTAGTGTTGTTTGAACAAAAGTGATTTTTTTTATTGAAAAGCTAAGAAAGTTTTAACTTTTTTTTTTTCAAAGAATAGTTTTTTTTAATCTCATACGTGCATATTTATTTGTTACCTTGCTTCGTCAAGGCATCGCACGAATAACTTATTTGATGTAAGTAACAAGAGTGATTTTTAATCGTGACGTGGCAATAAAGTGTTTACAACGAATTCCTGTCCTTGTATTGTCCATACCTTGTTTACTGGAATAAACGCCTCTCCAATTAACGTCCCCCAAAATAACACCCCGGCCGTTTAACAAAAAGGGGGCTTTACTTAACACCACTATTGGTAGGAATGTGGATACGAAATCACCACCTGTATTTGGGGTAAAAATCGGGGCCAAATTCCCATACAGTACTCGCGAGCTTTGGAGGAAATACTACTAGTACTTAAACTAAAAATAATCGTAATCGCGGTAATCATGAATGTATGGTTTAAGGACGTTTATCCACACATAAAGGTCGAAAGATATGTGTTTCGCTAAATTCCCGGCGTATCACATCGAACGAAATCGAACAAACTTTCCATCGGACGAAAGAGTTCGATGCAGTTTGGTAATCAAACGAAATCGAACACAAGACTTTGTGAGTTCGATGTCCGAATTAAATCGAACGGGCATGGTTCGATTGAGGTTCGGAAATCGAACTTTGAGCTAAAATGCGAATTCGATCCGGTGGGCAACGCGTAAAACTTTAATCTATTTTCGCAGAAACGGCATATTATTACAATGTATTATTGTGCATGACAGAGAAGATGCCCGCCTCGACCTATTTTAAAAGTAACTTTATGGTTTCGTTCTTCACAGAGTTAGGGCTGGAAATAATTTCGCAGTGCGACACAAGCAGTGGCGTACGAAATTTCAATGATTAGGCGGAAAAGTAAAAAGACAATCATTACATTCTTTTCTTATTCCTCGAGATCATTTAAGTTCGTTAAGCAGCATTTAGCAGCAGAATCGGAAGGAATGTATGTTACGATTCACGATTTTTCCACGATGGATAAAGATAATCAAGACGATCCCCGAGATGATTGGCTTGCAGCCGTTTGGTGGACAGAAAGGCCTTTTTCCTTGGTAAACAATCAACGCAGTGACATTTTCACAGGGAATATAATAAGAATAAACTCAGAATATGGAAAAATTAAAAGAAACAAGACATCACATCGCCTTGACTGTTTCAATGCTGGATTAATTTACGTACTAATCATCGAGTTCGAAAATCGAACGTTCGATTTTGTTCGATTCGAGTTTTTCTTTTGTGAGTTTCACTTCGTTCCATGACCGAACTTAATCGAACTCTTTCGTTCGATTGAGTTCGAAAATCGAACGTTCGATTTTGTTCGATTCGAATTTTTTTTCGAATTTTCGTTCGAAAATTCGATCGAACTCAATCGAAGGAAAGAGTTCGATTGAATTCGAACCCCCCCCCCCCCCCCGAGGGTTTAAAAGAGGATCTACGGAAGTGTGGGGGCATCCTAAATAGTCTACGTACATTTCTGGAGTCTTTTTTGTTTCGTGTTGCAGCTGGAGTTGAAATTTAGAAATATTGGCTCTTGAGGAGGAAGCAGAACCCGGTGATTGGCTTTTAGAAATAAAACATTCCCCAGACCATTCAAGAAGGTTCTAGGACGGGAGATGAGTCGCTTTCAGGTCGTTTTGTTTTGTGAGGGTGGGAGTTTATACACTTCATAAAATAACTCCTGACACGAGCACATTTACAAATGACAGTCATACTGTCTGCCATTTATCAAACAAACTTACGCGTACGTTCCTTGCGGTTTAAGAATCTTGATTCTTGAACGTCGTTTAATTGGTGATTCAACCTATAGTCCAGGAAAGATATCGCGATGAAGTACCGCAAGGTCAAGATGCTTGCAAAATGATTGTTTTCTTCACAGACCTTTTCGTTTAAGACTACTTACCGACATATATTAAACGTTTACGAAAACCAACCCACGCGAAATACGTGAAAAACACACGTATTGTATATCCCTCATGCTAGCCTGTAATCGGATTTTTACATGGGTTGATTTTTGTCAATTTTTTAGTACGTTAATATAGATGCCTTCAAAGTAAGCACTGTGAAAAGAAAAATTATGTTGCAAGCATTTTGACCTTCTGGCATAAATTTCCAGGACTGTTACAAGGTGAGTCAGAAGTGCTTATGTTCTTCTGAGCTAGTATGTGCGCACTTTGTTATGTAACAGAAAAATGACACAACAGCCTGTTGGAATTGGATTAAAAAATCTCGTCGAGCGGCATGAACCAAGCGCTTGGTTCGCACAGCTCGACGAGATCTTTTAACCCAATACTAACTATTAGGAGCCTATTCACATAACAATTACCAGCAATTTCCTCAAAATGTGATTGATTCATTAACCGCTGTATTTTCGTCTAATTTTACTTTCAAAGTTGTAATCGGACAGTTTCTTGTCATTGGACAATGTAATCCAACAGTTTCGTGAGCTAATCTTAAGGCTAAGTGGACCAATCACATCATTTCATGCAATCACTATGGCAACAGCAAAGTTGCAATAGGACAATGCCAGTTTTGCAGTGATGAAATTGCATTTAAAATGCCTTGGTTTTTGAAGTTATTTTTTTGAATTCCTTCTAATTTTTTTTTGTTCTCGAAAATTGTAATGGTTATGATTAATTGATAATAGGACTTCGTGTCGTCCAATTCTGTCTGTAATCATACCCGTGATCAACAACTTGTTAAATATTAATCAACCGTATGATGACAGACCGAAGATTGGACTCCACTCAGTCCTATTACCATGATATGAGTCTGTTCACAGGCTACACAACAACACAGAACGCACATTCTAAAAAAAACTTTATTTGGCTCTTACATCAAAACTGTTACAGCTAACAAACTTAAATTTGCGTGGATACAAGCCAAGTTCCTAACTAGTACCTATCTTAAGTTATCGTTATTTTTGTTATTTTCGCAGTAAATTAAGTTACAGTCAAATACCTTGTAAGCAGCCACCAACAGGATTTTGTAAGGCGGTCACTTTTAAGGGGGTCACCAGATTTAAGGTGGGTGAACACAGTTTGCGCGCGCTCTTCAATTTCAGCTGCTTACGTGAGTCAGTACGTGCAGAGTTTTGAGAAAAACTCTGCACAATTTGTTGCTCATAAAAATGTTTGTTGAATCAATAGATAATTTATAGAACCATTGAAGAAATACACTGCCTTTTTGGTCGTTTTTGTCTTTGGATCGAGAACCCAGTCAAATGAAACGCATGCGCAGTTGACCCAAAAATTGTGACTGGATGTTTTAGCGACTTTCCTCGGAAACGCGCTGATTTCTACGGAACCACTCGTTAGAATTTCACGACATTTGGCACAATAATAATTCCGAATATGCCGAACTCACCTGCCATCTAAAATTCGAAATCTAACGAAGCAGATTTTTACAAAACACAAACATATTAAACCACAAATTACGGAAGATCCCTCTGTCAAAATTACATGAGACCAGTGTTAACACGCGAATATTTTTACGAGTTTACTGGAGACAAATGATGGACAAAATCTAACGACTAGATTTTCTGAAAATAAACGAAACCAAATACTACAGGCTGATTTAACCGTATTGCCATGGCAACACCCTAAAAGCTCAACAAAAATATCAAAATATATAGCTTGTTGCTTAATCGTATGCCTCGCCAATTTTGGACGCCCAGACGTTAGTGGTTTTAAAATGACAATGAATGACGCATAGGTACAGTAAAACTGTGTTCAGCCACCTTAAACTGGTTTTACTTTGGCTCAGAGAGGGACTGCCAGCATTCTAACATACATACTTTATTTATGTTCCCCTTGAGGTTTCCCAACATAAATTTACAATAAAAAGAGTAAAAAATGGTATGGGTAAGATAAAATTTATACTAGTCAAAGAATGATAATTAATTTTCACACTCAAGATATGAAATATAGATTATATTTTTTAGGCATGTAGTAAAACTCCCTAAATGTTTTGTTTATATTGGTCTAAGAGTCACTGACTACTCACACTTCGTTCTTTACTGTATCACTCTATTGTAAAAAAAGTCCTAAATTTGAACACATTAATAGTATATGCACTAAAAGCAGTCATCACTGATCTCATTGGATGGGGTACCTCGTATATTTTTGGGAGTGGTGTGCACTCAGACTCTGAAACCCTTATCCTAGACCACGATCAGCTGCATTTTGCAACCCTATTCTAGACTGAACACTTAAAATCCCTACCCTATCCAGACACTCGTTATTCTTCAGGAACTCTGTCTTCATGCACACTAATCACCTTCCCGGTAAATGATACCCTTTATTCTAGACCAAAAACTCCCTTATTTCTATACCTTGTCACAAACAATGGGAATTTCATGAAGATGGCCATTTAACAGCCTGAGAGATGTCGCTTTCAAGCTAGAGTGATCACTCAACGATATTGTACTGTTAGTGTTTATAAAACAAACCTTAGCATACAAAAAATCCACCTTCTCTTGTCGTTCAAATATACTGGCGGTCTAAAAGAGCACAACACATCTCACTGTAGAAGGAAAGTTATCATAACAAGTGTACATGTATTCGAAGAGGACCCACTTTTTTTTTTCCTTTTTTCTTTCTTTTCTTTTTTAAGGGGGGGGGGGGATGGGTATACATGACATATACGTGACATAATTGTTATATAGCTGGAGCTTCATTGGACCAAATGCATGCTTTGATTTGTTGGTTTTTGGCCACGTGGTATAGGCTTGTAGTCTACGCAGGCTACAGTACAAAACTCATTTCAAAATTCATTTTAATTCAGGAGCGTTTTCCAGGGCAAATGAGTTTGTCTCGGCAAACATCAAGATTCTCGGGAAAACAAAACTGACTCTTTCCCTCAGGATGAGTCATAAACCCTTCATTTCCCAAAAAGGCAAAAAATCAAAATTCACGAAAAATTCCAAACTTCATTTCATAAAATATTTGACAAACAAATGGTACCATGCACCCTGCCGAAGAGGTTTCCCTTAAATGGTGACACCATTTTGTTGACAGACTTAAACATTAGAACTACACTACATGTCTCCATTAGTAAGTTCATCTAATTTTTCTTAGATTATTTAATTTGCATTTTTTACTATCTTTATTGAGGACCCTTCTGTAAACCACCTTGTGGTATAGGCTTCCTCATTAAAGATTAAAGTTCTTCTTATTATTATAATTGACTCTGAGAACTCGTGGAAGTGTTAAGTGTATAATGTTTAATTTGTATGACCTATCTGTTTAACCTCATAAAATTAATTGGTTAAAAATTTTGCAAGATACTTAAAAACATAACATATTCTATAAATGTGAATATATAAAAATCATATATTCACTCATAACATATTCTGTTAGCATGAATTTGCAAGGCTAGTAAAACAGGAATTAAGGGAGGTTTGACTCAAGATGATGATGGTTTGGACTCTAGAACCACAACACCATCTGAATACGGGTATGGTAGGCTTGATTTTTGCCAGATGCTTTTCAAGTTATAATTTTCAGGAAGTGGTATGAACTAACCTAGCCTGAATCTCAGTGGTCCGAGGTCACTTATACTCACTCCCCCTTTTCCTTGTCTGATGTATTTTGTTTGCGTGTCCGTTCTTGATGTCTTCTTTACATTGAATATTTCCATTTCCAGAGGAAGGCATGACTATGAGCGACCTCGGACTGTCTGAAAATCAGGCTTTTGAGTGCTCACCAGACCCAAGTGAGCAGCGGAAATCAAGCCTACAGGGGGGCAATGGCATTGAAGAAGAAACCATCTTTCTTTTTCTTATCTGTTTCCCTAATTACTGAAGAAATCACTCTGATTTTTCACTTGCACTCCTCTGTAAAAGAAATGTCACAGCATCACTGCTACCACTAGAAGCTGCAAGCATTAAAGGCGTCTTACCCTCATTGTCTTTAGATTCAATGTCAAGTCCACAAGAAAGGCATTTTTCAATGATGGTGATGTCACCTCCTTGTGAAGCATAGTGCAGAAAAGTCCTTCCAAACTTGTCTTTCAAGAATGGATATGCACCCTTGTGAAGAAGAAAGTCTACCAATGTAGGCTTCTTACAAAAAGCTGCAAACATCAGTGCCGTTAAACCTTCACTGCTTTGTATATTGATGTCCAATCCACTTGAAAGTATGGCATCAATTATGGCAATGTTGCCTCCTATTGAGGCAAGGTGCAGCGAATTGACTTTCCTTGAGTTGTCTTCCAAAGCTGGATTGGCTCCCCTCTCAAGTAGATACTTCATGGCCTCCAGATTGTTGTACACAATGGAAAGCATCAAAGGCGTCACTTTCATACTAGAATTATCTTTAATATTAATGTCAAGTCCATAAGAGAGGAAAGTATTAATAATGGTGACACTGCCACCTTGAGAAGAAAAATGCAGCAAACTCCATCCATTTTTTGCACCTGTCAGGAAAGGATCTGCACCTTTTTCAAGAAGATAGTTTACAGCCTGTATCTTAGCGCAAGCTGCAGCATGCATTAATGCTGTGTAGCCATTCCCATCTCTTGAATCAATGTTGAAACCACAAGAAAGTAGTCGCCCAATGACAGCAATGCTTCCATATTCTGAAGCAATGAAAAACGCATTGTTTCCTCGCATGTTTTCCAGAAGTGGATCTGCACCATTCCCAAGGAGAAACTCTACAATCTGTAAGTCGTTATTGGAAGCAGCTATCATCAATGAAGTGACTCCATCATTATCGCTTGAATCAATGGGGATGTTATGTGAAAACATTCTTTCCACAATGGTGATGTTGCCACCCTCAGCAGCAGCATGCAGCAAATTTCTTCCAATGTTGGTTGTCAAGGACAGATCTGCACCCTCGAGGAGAAGAAAATCTACTGCCTGCACTTCACCTTTAGCAGCTGCAACCATCAGTGGTGTTGTGCCCAAACTATCTCTTGAGTTTACATCAAATCCATGAGAAAGCATAGTTTTAATGAGGGATACATCACCCCCTTCTGCAGCTGAATGTAGCAAATTCCAGTCCTTGTTTTCAACAGGTGGGCCCTTTTCCTTGTTGCCATCTTTGTCTGCAGCCTTTGTGTCCCCCCAATTTGCTACATTTGCAATGTTGGACTTGAAATTAGCAAGAAAAGAAGGCATCTCTTGCACACTTTTCAAGTTGCCCCTTGCTGAATCTATAAACAAAATGTAATTTATTGTTTAATTTTCTATTTGGGACCAACTCTAGCTGTTCGCTTTATAATAAAAGAGATGAAGCAAGATCGTTCTATCTTGTCTCGTGGATAAGAGAGTCACACAGAGTGTTTGAAAAGGTTTGTGGTTACGTTTTGTTGTTCTGTTCACAGCGACGTTTTTACCAATTTAAAAAGTGTCTGTCTTTGAAAGATAACTGATCAGTTTGGGATTGAGAGAATTTAGCTGGAACCAGCTAAATATGTCTGCCTCAGCCTTACTTGGGTGTTCCTTTTAACCCCCTTGCGTTACTAGCTAGCCATATCATGTTCGTGTCTCCACCCGCTCAGCTCAGGTTTCGCGTCCCCACGCGCTCAGCTTTGTTCAGTCTCATCGACCGCTGTCGGAGTGATTTCAAAATAAATTTGTCTTTTATTCCGTACAATGTTCGAAAATCTTTGCTATCCAACGGTCCTATCACCATGCCTCACAGTCCTCGCTCAACTCGCGCGGTAGTCTTCGACACTTCAGTTCCGATTTCGACTGGGACATGTTGGACCAAAATATTAAAAATCTCGCAGCCAAAAGCTTGAAGCAGCAAGCGAGGCTATTGTTCGTGGCGCAGTGCATTCTGGCCCAAAATGTGTTCGTGGCGCAGTGAATTCTGGTAAAAAGTGATCAATTCGAGATTTTTCCTAGCTTATATTTTTTCTCATATATTTCTCTTAAATCCTGATTATGTTGCTGCTCACTCGCTGCGCTCGTTCCGCAGCAATAATGATAATTAGAGATTACTTGTCAAAGGAGTGCTTAACGCGGTTGATCTGAGCAAGACGTGACATACATGAAGAAACAGCATCTAAGACATGGTCATGAAAAGTTAGATTTGGGTCCAAGATGACACCTAAGTCTTAAGCAGTTGTTGAAGGTGCAAGCTCCTTCCTGAGGAGAGACAGTTTAAAACTATTGTTTACTTTTAATTCTGATTTGATTTGTTTGCATTCAGACTAAAGGAAGGCTCAATTGTCAGAAAAGGTATTATGAAGTTTGAGCAGACTATATGAAATACACAGGCATATTTTCTTACATAAAATTATAGGACTGATAAGTGGCTATCTGAAAACATTATTTCAAACTGAATGTGGTATAAATTAAAGAGAATTATTTGAGCTTGACTCCACTCTGGCAGGGTAATTACCTTGCAATTGTTGGGTAGTCTCTGAATATGCCTCTCGCTGTGGCAATTCAACATCGCTATAACTTTCCTTCAGCTCAGTTGTCGTGGCCAGTTCTCCAACAATTGATCCTGGAGCAATATCCTGTAACTCAACCTGGCTTATGCATGCATCAGCAGATTTGCCATCCAATACAGAGCTTTGTTCAGGAATTAGCACTGAAATAACAAGTCAAAAGTTTTCAAAGGAATATTAACTACTGTTTTTCTCTAGTCTTTCTTGTGTTCTGTCTGTATATGTATTACATACGTGTAACCACTGCCCGCCTCGACTAGCTAATCTGCTAACTGCGGGCAGTGGATATTGCTTTATGTAAAATTTGTGATTATTAATAAACAGTTGAAACAGTTGAATTCCTACATACATGTATACAGGTATAGCACAGACTAGGAGAGGGCTGTGAATGACCCATTAGGGGTATTCCATAATTGATAAAGCTTCCTTGTAATTGCCCGGTGCAGACCAAAATTATTAAAAGACTGAGACACATGTATTTAAAACAACACCCTTTTTGGTAACCGTATATGGGGTTTGTTAGCTTGCAAAATGTGTCTGCTAAAACCATAACCATATTTACCCGCGGATAGGCCGCACTTTTTTCCCGGAAAAATGGGACCGAAATTAGGGTTGGGGCTTTTATGCGGGTACATACCTTTCAGTTTATAGTTTGAACATTTTCACATTCATGTAGAAATTATTGTCAAAAATAAACTTGACTTGATACACATCAGCTGTTGTCGATTTCAAACCTCGCTTTATTTATCCCGACCTCATGAATTTTTTTCCACCATTGAAAGTTTGGTGTGCGGCCTATAAGCGGGTGCGGCCGATCCGCCGGTAAATACAGTATTTTAAATTTTGTCATTACCCTTTAAGCCCCAAGGGTTTTTGTGTTTTTGAGCGATTTCCTGCATACACATGTGCCATAGGCTTTCGTAACTCCATATGTGAAGTTATCGTTGAAAGAGCTGCAGCTGTTCTGAAGGCTCGAGTTTACTGGAAACGTCATTGTGACGTGGTCATTTTGCTTCGTTCGTTCTCAATAAAGGCCTCAATATCATGTTTCTGCGATTTTTGGTAAGTTCACAGCCATTTTTCATCTTTAGTATCTGCCTGATGAGCATCATTAAGCTTGAAGGTAGTTCAGAGTCCACTTTCTCAATGAACCGAGTTAGGTGTTGTACTTCATGAACGAATTTGGCTCATGGCTCGTTGAAGTGGAAAAATGGCCGCCAGGAAACGAAGTAGCTTTGGGACTCGACTCTGGATGAATTTCTCGACCTACTGCGGCATATTTTGGAAGTTGCGACCACAGGAGAACACAACAAGCGCGAAATTTCGGCGGTGGGTCGGAGTGGCTGTGGACTTAGTATAAATATGAAATGTGTGGAGGACGGAGGAACGCTGTCGAAAAATTTTGTTATTTCCCAGCATGCAGTGCGGTGATGATGTTGAAAATCAAGGCAAGGTTAGTATGCACTAGAATAAGAAGCTGTAGCTCGGCCCGACCAACGAATAAGAGCAAAAAAATTCACTGGTAAGCTAGGACTAGGACTGAATTTTGCTGTAAATGTTGACTTTTGGGTTTGCCACGATGATTTGAATAAAAAAAACTAAAGGCAAAAACATGATTTTTGTTGTTTTTCTATGATGTTAAAACGCTAACCTTTTTGTGTTTCTTGGGTATCTCAATTTGAAAGACTTTCTAGTCAATGCTCACAACTGCTAGTTAAGGCAATGTTCGCATGATTGAGGAAATTGCAATTTTTTTAAAAGCAGTTGGTCTTGTAGCGCCATTTGGCACTATTGGGGCTTAAAGGGTTAATGCTTTTCAAAGTATCTTTAAGCCTTTTTCTTTCTTTTTTCCACAAACTAATAAAGGAAAAGCTTGAGTTTCAATGAAGGCCCTGACCAAATCCGTCAAAACGCCGGAGTTTTCAGGTTTCGCCTTAAGGTTACAGTTTACCTTCAGATCGAAAATTTATTGAATTTTTTTTTTTGGGGCGTCAAAATAAAGTTTACAGAATGAACGTTCATCCAAAAAAAGAATTATCGAAAAATAGTGAAAATTGACGGAGAAATGACGGTATAACTTTTGTGGGAGGAGTTTGTTTATGAAGCGATATGTTTTTCTTTTAAGCGCTGTTTTCTCAAAGTTAATTTTTCACTTGTTGGGGACACTTTAAAGAGCTACAACTCAAAGGGAATTTGTTCGATTTTCCTCAAATTTGGACAGAAGCTAGGCTAACATATAGTCAACAAAAACGTGTCGGCGAATTTCTTATTTCCGAAAACTTTTTCGTCAACAACTATTTCCGTGCGATCATTCCAATTTTTTTTTCTCCCTTTTTCGAAAATATTCTGTAACTTTTCACTGCGATTGAATATGGGAAATAGCCGACAAGTTTTTTTAGCGCTTTGTGTCCGGAAACCCGAGAACAAATCAAATTAGCAAAATACAATAATCGCTTTGAGCTATAGCGTTTTAAAGCTGATTCGGACGTTCGAATTTAGACATCGTAAAAAATTCGACAATTCATTTTATTACCAAATGGTTTCCATATTTAGATGGCCAGCTCTATATGCTTTAATTTGATATCTGGGTTTAGGTATAATATTAAGTGTGATCTTAAGACGCTAGAGCTGTTATACTGGAGACACCCCCGAAGGTACACTGTAACCTAAACAAAATATATGATAACTTTCCATGATCGTATAATTATGACACAAGATTAAGGGATTCGTTATTTGATCACCCAGTCCCCCTTAATCGTCCTTTATTTGCATTCCTTCATTTAAAAAAAAACAAAAGCTACAAAATTTCAAAATTAATTAGGACAAGCAAGTAAGGGATGATCATCATTTTCCCTTAATTCACTTTATATGCAATTTTACAAATAATTATACAATTTCCCTTATGTTCCCAAATAATCCCTTATGACAGGTTTTGATCCACCCTTGTTCCCTTACCAATCCTAGCTAATCCTTTTAACTATTAACAATCAATATAAAGCTGCTTGGGCTGCCTTCTTAAGCCAAATTCTTAGTACGTTTTTTGACACACACAAAATGTTATTAAATGTCACAACTTGAGAGAAGAAAAATGCAGGTGAATGTTGACTTATTATCTGCAGACTAACCTAAACTCTGCATAAAAATCTGTTTTCCCTTCTCGTACTC